>JANHFM010006297.1:22714-41167 GCA_032468115.1 Grayia smithii
CAACCTTGAGCCTGGTGAGATTCGAACCGGCACTAATTGCAGGCAGATGGAACTAAGTGGAAACACTTAGGCAGTGCGCTAGCTAAGTGCGCCACCGAGGCTTTTTATAAGGTATAAACCCATATAAACCATATAGTTGAAAGAATAAAGTGTTTTTTTCTATGCATATGATTTTCACCCATCACTCACAAGAGGGAGGAAGTACATAGAATATTGTGAGAGAAGTAAAGGAGGGACAGATTTTCTGGAAAAGAAAGCTATTGAGGACAATGGGCACAAGAACTAATGACAAAACATGGAACCATCAACAGAAAGAAACCCCTAAGCCTGTTTCTACCACCTATCATTTTCCTCCTTCTTTTCATCCTGATACCTTTCAATGCCTTCAGTGTCCCCTTCAGAATTTTATTGTGTTCAGTGATTCTTTCTAGTCTCTGTTCCAGGTCACCGAGATTGTTTTCCACATACTTTTCTTCACCCAAGCTAAAGGAAAAAAGAAAAAACAGCAACACTAGGCTATATAGGCACTTGAAAACAAAAATATATAGTTATCTGTGAAAACACACACAAAGTGGTGTGTTACACGAAGTAGCCAAAGATATAATGCGAGCACGGTCTTATGCACATTCATGTTGGAAGAGGGTAGGGTGAGAGTGAGATGGGTGGTACCTAAATTAGATGATGATGGAGATAGAGAGATATGGATGAATGGATAGGTGGATAGATAGGTGGATGAATATATAGCTAGATATTGATAGCTAGATAAATAAATAGAAAGAAAGATGATAGATGATAGATAGATAGATAGATAGATAGATAGATAGATAGATAGATAGATAGATAGATGACGGATGGACAGATAAATAGATGAATGATAGGAAGATAGATAAAAAGAAAGAAAGAAAGAAAGAAAGAAAGAAAGAAAGAAAGAAAGAAAGAAAGAGATAGAGATAGAGATAGAGATATACAGTAAGAGAAGGGGTGAAATCTAAATTTTGTTACTACCGGTTCTGTGGGCATGGCAAGGGAAGGATACTGCAAAAATCTTCATTCTTACCCCCCTTCAGGGGAAATTTCCATTCCCACCCCGCTCCAGAGGAAGGATATTGCAAAATCTCCACTCCCACCCCACTCTGGGGCCAGCCAGAGGTGATATTTCCCAATTCTCCGAACTGCTCAAAATTTCCGCTACCGGTTCTCCAGAACCTGTCAGAACCTGCTGGATTTCACCCCTGATTCCACCTAAAATATTTAGTTCCTAAAATATTACATCTTAAAATTAAACACTCTATATTAATACATGTCTAAAAAATAGTTTTAAATTCCATTAACAATTCAAACCTATTATTCCAACATTAAATCCCCTAGATTCCCCTTATACATGAAAACTTAAAATTTCTATAATTAATTAAACAACTATTAAATAAGAATTTTCATTTTAAAAATAACAATACATTAAAACTACCCCCACATTATCTTTATATAATTTTTAACTTACTATATTAAACATCAATTTAAGAAAAATAACCATCAAGTAAATATTTTCTTTTCCAATGATATAAAAACTATCTAAATTTCTATAAAATAAACTCTTTCTGTCACCCTAAATCTTCATTTACCTTATAAAATCATTTATACCTTATGAAGTCATTTATATTTTCCAATTTATATATATATATTGTAACAATATCCTTTTAACTTCCAAGTTAGTCACAATGCTTAAAATCATATTTAATTAAAGTAGTTCCAGTCCAATTAGTCCAATCCAAAATTTTTCATCCAAATGGACAGTCCCTTATAAAATCATTTATATTCTCCAATTTATATATATATTCTAACAATATCCTTTTAACTTCCAAATTGGTTACAATTCTTAAAATCATATTCGGTTAAGATAATTCCAGTCCAGTTAATCTAATCCAAATTTTTTCATCCAGATGGACAGTCCCTTCAATATAATAAAACAATTAACCTTTTGAATTTCAAATTAATCCCAATTTTTGTCCATTAAGTAAGAAAACTTATTTCTTCTTTTGCATGTCTTCTTTCTGATCTAACATAAGCAATTCCCCAGTATCAAAAAACTTTAGCAAATAAAAGTTATCTTTCCAATTAATCAATAATCCAGATGGTATCTTTCTTCTAAATCTGTTCAATCCATCCATCTGTAAAGCAAATTTTCTTCTCTTCCATAAAAATCTTAGAAAATTCCTTCAATGTTAAAATCTCTTAAGCCACCATTTACACTCCACTGTAACAAAGAAGAAGAAAAAAATTGCTTATAAAGGTTGCTTCATCCTTTTATTGTAGTTCTTAATCAATAATCCAAATTGTATTTTCTTTCTGGATCTTTTCCAACCATCCATCTGGAAAACAAATTTCTTTCTCTTCTGTAAAAATCTTAAAAAGATTTCTTCCAATATTAGTACCTCTTGTCCACCCATCTGCTCTCTAGTATTACAACAAATTTGTGTTAAGAAATGAGTTCCAATATGCTTCATTGATTTCCTTTGTGTCACAATTCCACAAGTGGCATGCAAAAATTTCTCAGCTTCCATTATAATTTCATCTTGTATCATTTCTTCTTCAAAGTTCTGCCCATTTTGTGTGCCTTCATATACACCTCCCTCCTCTGCAGCATTTTCTTTTATATCATTCTCATCCATTTTATCCATATTATCTGCAGTTTCAGGGGTTCCATTTGGCAACACAAACATCCCTTTGTTAGTATTAAACATGTCATCCATCATTTGTAAAATTCTTCCTGTAGAAACATCAAAAGCCTCCTCCAAAACTTCCTTAATTAGATAAATTGTTGATGAATCAGCCACCATTTCAGTGTGAGCTATTGTTTTAATTAATTATTTAATTTCCACACCCTTTTTTTCTTTTAAGTCCAATAAAACCAAATATTCTTTATTTCTTAAATTTTTTTAATAATAAAAAGAGCAGAAGGGGAAAATCCTTAATTAAGTTCTATAGGTTTTTAATTTTTCTTCCTTTATGCTTTTGTTATACGATCCAAACTCAAAAAAAAAGAAGAAAAGAAAATCTTTTAGGTTTCACTTTTAACATTTTAGTTCAGGCACCATTTCACTGTCCACTTCAGCACTTTCCATAGGGTTAAAAAAAGAGAAAAAAAATTCCCGCTTGAGAGTTAAAAAAAAATAAATTTAATATTTGCAATTAGAAAGACCTTATCTTGCTCTGTTTGCTTATAATCCTTTATCATTTTTCAATCATTCCCACAATGGTGGTTGCAGCACTTTGCCTGCATCTGGAAACCAATGCAGGTGGCTTCCGCAATTCGGAGCTCCTTTCCCAGCTTCCAGGGGACCCCTCATTCAATCCCTGGGCTTTTCGCCGTCTGAGGATCTGGAGGGGCGCGACCTCACCAGGATGCTCGCTATCCCCTCGTTGTCCGAGGAGATAGCCTGAAGCTGGGAAAATCAGCTGGTAGTCACTGATTTCCCGACTTTAACAAACTGCGGGGCCGGCAGCCCATGAAGAGGGCTGTCTTCAGCACTGCCGCCATACCCGGAAGTCCTAGACCTGGCCTGCCATGTTGATTGGATGGAAGAAATATTGGTGAGCTACTTCAAGGAAGGGCTGAAGAATGTATCCATGTCTGCATCGCCTGGGGAGCCCCAGACCAGTACATTTTGGCAGAAGAGCAAGAATGACCAAGCTCAAAACCAGTACCACTGAAGCAGGGCTTGGAAGTGGTCTCTACCCAAGAGAAAAACACAGATATCCAAGCCTCAATCTGCACCGCTGTGCTCAACTGCCTGCTTCAAGTGCAGGAAGGAAAGCCACCGTATTGTGGAATGTCTCATAAAGACCCCCACCAGAAAGGGAGACCGACTGTTTGGCAGGAAACCAGTGAAGCCACCGCAACACCCCAAGGACACTGCCCATGACGTTCTGGTCCCTTCCTAAACAAGGCCCTGGAACTCTGACCCCATAGGAAGAAAAGCTAGTCCTGTTGGACAGTGAGTATGACGATGAACACCTGGTAAATGGGCTGATCAAGCCAACCATAGAAATGCTAATCCCAGGCTCAGGGAGGAAAGTGGCACCAATGGCCTTACTAGACTCAGGGTGCACCTGATGCTTAATAAGCCCAACCTTTAGTGGGGAAGCTGTGGACTCACCTGAGATGGTTAAAACAGCCCATCATCTTTTGCCAGCATGATGGGTCCATCGTAGGGGGAGTCCTGGCCACATTTCCCATGTAACCCTTGAAATTTGCCATGGAAAGCTACTCTGAGACAATTACCCTTATTGTGGCACCAGGCATGGAATGACCCCTGGTCTTAGGACTGACATGGCTTTAAAAATGGAACCTGTGAGTGGACTTAAACAAGTGGCTCCTGAAGTTCCTGGGCTAAGGGAAAACTCCAAGAGATGAAAGTCACAAGGCAAAGAGTAACCACAGAAAGGAAGTGGCAACTGCCTCAAAGTGCGAGCAGATGCAGGGCATCCCCTGGGAGTACCATGACCTGGCAGAGGTGTTTAGCAAGACTGCGTCAGTCGACCTCCTCCCCATTGACACATGAACTGTGCCACTGAAATTGTTCCTGGAGCAAAGTTGCCAAAACCAAAGCTATACTCCATAATGCCCCAAGAGCAGCAGTGGAATTCAGCCGGTTTGGGATGGTTCAGGTAAACCGGTAGTTAAATTTCTGACTGGCTGGTCCTGTCCCTTCCAGGAGCCCCCACGTGCCCCATTTTGGCTCCCAAGTAAGTGCAGGAAGATCTAGGTAAAGGTAAAGGTTCCCCTCGCACATATGTGCTACTCGTTCCTGACTCTAAGGGGCAGTGCTCGTCTCCGTTTCAACGCCGAAGAGCCAGCGCTGTCTCCGTGTTCATGTGGCTGGAATGACTAAATGCCAAAGGCGCACAGAACGCTGTCACCTTCCCACCAAAGGTGGTCCCTATTTTTCTACTTGCATTTTTTACATGCTTTCGAACTGCTAGGTTGGGACAAGGAACGGGAGCTCACCCCGTTACGCGGCACTAGGGATTCAAACCGCTGAACTGCCAACCTTTCGATAGACAAGCTCAGCGTCTAAGCCACGGAGCCACTGCGTCCCCTTATATTACTGTTTATATTACCCTTATATTACTGCTAGGCAAACCATACAATTAAAACTTGGTATTTGCATAGGCAAAGATTAGTACTTGGTTGGACTTTCAAAGGTCAAGCTGTATATATGTGAATGTTATTATTTTTTTTTACCAAACCAAGAAACTAGTAATTACAATTTTAGATATCCTGATTCTCTATTCTGAAAGGCAGGGAAATGTTGCCTTCCCACTAAAAAAGAAAGGACAAACTTTCTGCCTAGCCATTTTTAAAAAAATGTCTTCATCAATCTAGTTCTACTATACTTGAAAGGATTTCTTGTAAAGACAATTTTCTATTTTACACTTGGCCAACTCAGTACCTCTGATGGTCCAGCATCCAACACAATTCCTAGAAAAGAGACAAAACAAGAGGAGACAAAATTGTTCTCCTCAGATATGGAATTTTATTAAAAACTCAATTTATAGTGAGGAGAAATTGTAACAGGAAGAAGACATATAATTTCAGAAGTCCCAGATATGGGGTAAAATGTTAATGAAGAAGACTTTTGGTAATACTCTTAAACATCCACTTAACTTAAGAAAGAAAGGAGGTGCATCCTCTTTAGTAATAAGGGATGCAGCTTCTCCTTAGTAATAAGGGGAGGTAGAAGGAAACTCTATCAGGCTTTCAAGGTACCCCATAATGTAAGGATAGAGGTCCAATGGTCCATATGCTGTCTGTTTCCTGACTTAACAGAATAACAGAGTTGGAAGTAACCTTGGAGGTCTTGTAGTCCAATCCCTGCTCAGACAGAAGACCCTATATCATTTCAGACAAGTGATTGTCAAATTTCTTCAGAAAAACCTCCAGTGTTGGAGCACTCACAACTTCTGGAGGCAAGTCAATCCATTGTTTAATTATTCTAACTGTCAGGAAATTTCTTCTTAGTTCCAGATGGCTTCTCTCCTTGATTAGTTTCCAACTTTTCTGCCTTCAGGTGCTTTGGAGAATAAATTGACCCCATCTTCTTTGTGGCAGCCCCTCAAATATTGGAAGACTGCTATCATGTCACCCTAGTCCTTCTTTTCATTAAAGTAGACATAATCTATTCCAGCAACCATTCTTCATATGTTTTAGCCTACAGTCCCCTAATCATTTTCCACAATTCCAGCATCACCACTGCTAAAAGTTCAGGTGGTTGAAGTCCATGCACCTGGAAGGCTCCGAAGATAGCTCAGTCACAAAGTTCTCCAACTGTCTGAAAATAGTGCAGGTTTAGAAAGCCACTCCATCTTGGTTTGAAGCTTTATCTGTGCTATACTTGGAAGTTCTTCAAAAAGGGACACCAGTTTGGAGGACTTCAGAAACAGCTTCCAAAACAATCTGTATTATCTTAGTAAATCTGTGCTAGCTTTTGGAATGTCTTCAAAAAGATATCACAACTTGTTTGAAAAATATGTTTGTAATTTGAGGGCTACCTCATGCTGAATTTTGGTCATTTGAGGACATGTTCTCCAGTATAATGCCTTAGGCTGCAATTCTGTACAAACTTTTATGTGTGAGATCCGTCCTTGTAAGAAATTTACCAAAGATCCAAGTATCTCACTTGGCCTTCCTTGATGGATTGACAAGGATTCATACAGTACTGCTGAAAGCAAATACTTTTCCCTGGCTGCAAATGTCACAATGATGCTTTATCATATATTCAAAAATAATATTTCTTTTGCTGTTGAACATAAGTAGCAGGGAATTGCCTAGACAATTTTGGCTGATCTCTCAAGGAAATTTGGAAGTGCCTAGAATTTAAACAAAAGACCATAGGGAAATTCCATGGTTAGACTAGGGATTTGAAAAAAAATACCTTTAAAAAAATAATGGCAAGCAATTTTTATACTGTTGTACATGAAATCACCATAAATAGAAGTGGACTCAAGGGAAACTTTACTTTTTCCTCTTTTCTTCCCTTTTCCTCTTAATTTTTTTTTTTTACTTTCCCACTCCTGTTTACATCTGAGCAGCCTCAACTCCTCAGAAATATCTCAAATATTTTGAAATAGATCTTTTGTGTGCAGTGTCTGTTCATTTGTCTGCATTACAATGTTAACAGAAAGTCAGTGCTCTCTGATAATGCAAACCTTGATATATGTCATAAAAAAATATAAAACTTCATTTAAAAAGGGGGTCCATTCCAGCCATTAAATGAAATAAAACCTTGGAAAACAGAATAATATTTAATTACTCTTTTGTCAAATTATGAAAAGAAAAGAGGTAATAGTGGAAAGTTTTATATTTTCACAAGCTATTTTTAGTAAATACAACATTTTGAGAAAAGAAGCCTCCTCTGCAACATTAAGTTATGATGTATTAAGACTATTCAGCAACCAGAGAGAATCATTCTATCCAAAGGTATAGAAGATGGTTCAGAAAATGCTGATCTGGTTATATATATGGAAATCATATAGAGCAGGCAAAAAAAAAATGAGTATTTCCAAAATCAAGGATTGGGAAGCAAATGAAAGGCTTAGACAATCCAAAGGAAGCTGAGACCCTTAAACTGAATGGAAATCTTGTATAAAGCATTCGAGATACCAATGAGTTGTGGTGGTACAGTAGTTAGAATGCAGTATTGCAGGCTAATTTACAGTTCACAGCCAGCAGTTTGATCCTGAGTGGCTCAAGGTTGACTCAACCTTCCGAGATCAATAAAATGAGAACCTGTTGGGGGGCAATTCTTGCAGGACCACCTTCTGCCGTCCTCCCGACGCCCTGTGCGCTCACACAGGGCTGCCCTCCTCAGGGTGCCATCAGCCAGGCAATGTCAGCTGGTGGCTCCCAGGGCGAGGGTATTCTCTGTGGGCACACCGACCCTCTGGAATGAGTTACCCACCGACCTCCGGACTGCCCCTGACCTCCGCTCCTTCCGCCGCGGCCTGAAGACGTGGCTGTTCCAGCAGATTGATTGGGGGTTTAATTTAATTGTTTTAATTGTGTTTTTAGTTGTTTTATTTTAAATTTTAAATTTTAATTGATTTATTTATTATCCATTTGTAAAGCTTGTGAGCCGCCCCCAGTCCTTCGGGAGAAGGGCAGCATATAAATCGAAATAAATAAATAAATAAATAAATAAATATCAAAACATGCAGTAACAAAAAAACCCAGAAAAGTCCACACTATATAAACTTATCTTCAAATTCACTTCATATGAATTACAGAATTAGAAATCAGGATTTATGATTTTTCTAGTCAAACTAGGGTTAGAGGAATATTTCTATTTATTGATTGATTATTTAGGTCTCAAAAGAAAATGAAAGTATGAGCAGTGAAGCACCATAAGCAAATTTGACAATTCAGAGAATATAACTGAAAACACAAATGAATGTCTTGACAAATGAATGTCAAGAATAAGCTGAACAATTATTATTTGTAGTCAGATTTATATATCACTAGTATCACAAGAGACCAGTGGTGGGTTGCTCCCGGTTGGGCCCAGTTCGTATTAGCCAGTAGTGGTGATGATGTGACGTCACTGAACCAGTTCTCCATGACTCCATGACAGCGATCATGCGCAAAGCGCGTGCATGAAGAAAATTGGTGGTAACATCAATTGGAATCCACCACTGCAAGGGACCTCAAAACTATAAAGAAAAAACATTGTGAATCAAAATATCTTAATAAAACACTTGTACATTATCATTAACAGACCCAATAATCTAAACTGCAGTAGATGGTATTATTCAAGTAACCTAAATGTTCTGCATAAAAGCTTTGCCTAATTTTTTTTGTGGAAGGGAGCTGGATTGCAAGTGGGAGGAACTGGAATACGGTGGAGGCCAATCGGTCTTTCTGTTCCTCACCTCCTAGAAATGAGAAACCAGAAACTGTTTCTCTCAGGGGCATCTTGTTGGGCAGGTTCAACATTTTATAATACAGATTAAAATCAAACTCCAAAATAATTGGAGATTATTTGCAATCTATGTAATTGCTTATTTAATGAACTCATATTAGAATTTTGCAATATAAATTAGGAAATTACAGGTAGCTCTCAATTTACCACCATTTGTTTAGCACCATTGAAATTTAGAATGGCACTGAAAAAAGTGGATTACAACCTGTCCTCACATATACGACCATTGAAGCATCTTAACAGTTACATGATCAAAACCCTGGTACTTGGCAACTGACATGTATTTATGGTGGTTGCAGCTCCCAGAATCAGGTGATTGCCATTTGTAATCTTTCCAGCTGGCTGCTGACAAGCAAAATCAGTGGAGAATCCAGATTCACTTGATGACTCTGTGATTCGCTTAACAACAGCAGTGATTTACTTAATAACAATGGCAAAAAGATTGGATGTGACTCACTTAACCACCTTTCTTAACAATAGAAATTCTGGTCCAAATTGTGGTCATATGTTGAGGACTACCTGCACAAAACAAAGGTACAGCTCTAGTGCCTAGTTAAATGCATTTGTTTATAGAGTTTAGAAGGAAGCAACATGTTGTGGCCTATCGGCCACTGGCTCCTCCAGCAGTTAAATCAGATGAGGAGGAGAAATGGGAATCATGGTCAGCATCAAGGCAACCTGAGAGTTCCGAGGGGGAAGAGGGAATGGAGCTGGCAAAGACAGAGAGACACAGAAGAAGAGCCTGGGCTTCCATCAGCCCTCAGATGTAGAGTCAACAACCCCCAGATCTGGAGGTGGCTGATAAGGAAGAGGAGGAACAGCTGGGTCCAGTGTCTAATGTGCAGATGCACAGAAGGCAGAGGAGAGGTAAACAGTGGAAATCCGTGAGCTGATCCTTGGGAAGGAAGAGCCACCACTGCTAGCAAAGTCCAATCCTAGCTCTGGAGATAAAAGGCAGGGGGCGGAGATAAATAGATGTGGCAGACAACTATTCATCTCCCTACCAGACAGACTTGTTAGCCTGCAGTGAGAAAGCAACTTTTTACCCAGGCTGCTGGTGCTCCTAATAAAGGAATTATTGATTGAACTTCAGACAGTTTGTTGTGTTTGGGGAACTGGGTCAGAACATGCCGTTTCAATCTGATAAGGTCAGGCAATTAATCTATAGGTGCATCTAATCCATAAATCTATTGTGTGCAATGTAAAAATACATTAAATCTATATATGCATATTGTGTTTATCGTCAGCTTAATTATACAATAAATCTGCTGTTTAGAACAGATATGCCCAGAATTATTTGAATTTTATGAGGAAAAACTACCAATTGTATAAAATTGGTATTGTGTAAAAAGGTAAGAAAAGAAGGGAAGGAGAAGAGACAATGGCAATAATGGTTGTCCCACCTCAATTTCAGAATTATTGCCACACTTGCTTTGTGGAAAAGATCCTGTCAGATATGAAACCTGCAGATGTGTGCTATTTTTGAAGGATATCATTTATTGCTTTTGATACTTTTAAGTCTCCTTAGTAAGTTTTATAACCTGAATGGTAGACTGTAAATAGCTGCAATGATAAGTGCACTAAAGAAGCATAAAATCCAGAGGTGCTATGGACAGGAAGAGCAGCATTTTGTCTAGTATCACAATCTTTAGGTTTAGAAAAGAACATTTATTCTTTTTATATATTACAACATATGATTAAAATTAAACAGGGGTTGGATTATTAACCTGGTTGACATTTGTGACTTATTTAAGGATACCAAACACATTCACTAACATTTTGATTACTGGTTGTAGTCAAAAGATTATACCTTTTTCTTCTTTTTACCAGACACATCCCACCATTTATTTGCAACACATGCATAACAACAGCTGCTGCACATTTCTGGCTGTCCTGCTGTGCTGACTACCACTTTCAGAGACAAGTGGTGCATGAACATTATATTGTTCCTCTTCTGCTTTTCCATTTTCTGCACTGCTAGTCACTGGTCCTATTCCAGTTTTAGCAATTGTTATATTTATAGCTAAAGCAACATTATGACAAAAATCAACCCAGAATTTTCCTGTAAGTGTGCCTAGGGTAATTATTATAGTGAAACCTGTACCATCATCAGTGGCCTTACGCTACTCACACTTGATGTACACTAATGTGTCAGTGTCTTCTTCTATTGTTATATGAGCTCAGAACTCAAAATGCAATACCGCAAAACTCAGTACTGTGTTTTTCAGAGTCAAACTAATGCACACTAGAGATGTGTATAAACTTTTTTTTGAGACAAATTCAATTCCTAGCAACTTCATGGATATATCCATGTTTTCTTTGCAACAGTATAGAAGTGGTTTAGCACTGTTTTTTCTGGGATGTAGCATTGTGTATTTTTTTCATCTTTTTAAAATTTAAAAATGTCCACATGAATGGTTGTTTGCAATTTTCTTTAAAAGGTTTGAGAAGTATTAATGGTCCAATTGTGCCTTCATACTTTTACACAATAGTCCCTAATAATATCATTAATATTTTCAATGTATAACTGTGCCAAACATAAAGATTTGTGTGTACTTCTTTTATGCACATATACATGTATACATACACACACACACACAGAGAGAGAGAGAGAGAGAGAGAGAGAGAAAGGTTTATCCTCAGTATAATTTTTTTGTGTGAATTCTTTTTTCAACAAACATTGCTGCTAATACATGTTATGTTGGAGCTATTGTGTAGAATTCCAATGTGATGGAATTTCAGGATTTATTTAGCATCCTTAATGCACCAAGATAAGGAACTGTTACGACACAAATATCTATCCAGAACTTATTTAGGTGTAACACAAAGAAAAGAAAAAACAGAAGAAAAAAATAACAATGCCAAAATTTTCTGACTCTTGAAAATTCAGAGAATATCTGAAAATAGTGCAAATCCTAACATTTGGTAAAAATAGTGCATATCCTACAATTTTTTAATTAACATTAAAAAAAAGACCCAGCAGGGAGGGAAGGAGGGAGGGAAAGAGAGAGAGAATGCAGTAAAATCTTTACTTCTGATGCCACTCCATTACTTTTATTACCATGGTCACTGCCACCTAGGTTAATTATGTTGATTGACCTCCAGTTTCTTGCTCTTCTCTCATTTATGTGTTTACTGCTTCCATGTAAAATACATTGAAACTATGGTTCACAGAATGTTTTACACCTACATACATGCAAATTCAGACACATGCACACACTCGTACATATATGTGTTCCTATAACCTAGGAATCAGCATGAAAAATAAAAATGTACACTAGGCTTTAAATGTGGAGAATCTTTAAGAACAAATCACAATATCTGTTAGTTATAACTTGAGCTCCTTTTGTAAACTAGCTTTGCTTTTTTAAACAACAATCTTCACATCACAAAGCTGACATGTTCAATCCAGTGTGCATTTGTGTGCATACATGAATGGAAGCATGCTTAAAGAAATGAATGTAAACAAATTTCCCTCCCCAACTTCATACTTCCAAAGCACTGTTTCCCAAGAGTTTGTAAATGAGAGAATCTCAGTGGTAGAGCATAATTTCCCCAAAGATCTGGCTAATTTATAGCTTTCAACACACCAATGACCCCTGCAATTTTGTAGTTGCTTCATTAATTTCTGCACACCTGCTCCATCTATTTTAGAAAAAAAACCCAGATCAAATGAGCAATTCAGTTACAAAGCTATTGTAAGAAAGCTGCTTTACAGGTTTCACTTCTCTTCTTTTCAATAAACTATGCCAAAGACTGATGAGATCAAAAATTGAAAATAGAATGTCAGATTGAGGTTGCAGACCTGACATGGTTAGAAAGGAGAAACCAAAATTGAACTCAGCTATATTTTCACTGAAATAAGGCTTGAATGTGACTGACTACAATATCAAACTGCTTCTGTGTCCAAAGCATTGTATAGTGTACTCCAGATTGTAGCAGCTTTGGGGCATGCTATTTTTCATGTCTTAAAGTTGCATCAAAGATTTTTAAAAAGAAGAATTTTAAACATGAAAGATTTATTAACTATTTGGAATTGGTTAGTCAATCTATGGCTGATCCATATACATTTAATAATCATAGAATCATAGGGCGAAGGGATCTCAGAGGTCTTCTATTCCAACCCCTGCTAAAGATAAGACCTTAAACCATCCCAGTCAAATGGTTCTCCAGTCTATTTTTGAAAATAGTGATGGAACCCAGGAGGAAAACTATTCTATTGATTAATTGTTCTTATAGTCAGAAAATTTCTTCTTACTTCTAGATTGAATCTCTCTTTAACAAGTTTCCACCCATTACTTCTTGTCCTGCCCTCTTCTTTGTGACAGCCCCTCAAGTACTGGAAGACAATTATCATTTCCTCCCCCCCCCCTTCAATAGGCTAGACATACCTAGCTCCTTCAACTATAGGAGCATGCATGTGGCTCAGTGGCTAAGATGCTAAGCTTGTCTATCAGAAAGGTCGGCAGTTTGGCAGTTTGAATCCCTAGTATAGGTCTCCTGCATGAGCAGGGTGTTGGACTAGATGACCTCCAAGGGTACCTTCCAATTCTGTTGCTGTTAATTTGTGATACAATTTAGCCTCCAAACCATTTATTACCTTTGTTAGTCTTCTCTGCACACTATCCAAGACCTAAACATCTATTTTGTATCATGGTGACCGAAACTGAACGCCATCTTCCAAGTGTGGTCTCATCAGTGCTTGTCTTGATGCTATAAGCTCTTTTCCAGTCCTCTGATATTGAAAGATTACATTCAGTATAAATCAACTTAAATTTCATGTTCCTTTAATCACATATTTGTAATAAAAGGAGATGCAAAGTATATTTCATTGTTTATTTGTTAGCTTTACATCCTGTCTCTCTCTACCAAGATCACAAGGCATTTTAGGGATCTCTTTTGATTTTACTCCCATAACAGTTCTTTTTTTTGTAAAAGTTTTTTATTTATTCTTTTTCATACTCACGTCTTAAATGTACAGCTTTTCATCCAGTAAACACATCTCCTTTTCATTTCCATCATAAACAAGTTAAATATAATATATTTTTATTATATTCGAGATTGCTCTTCTACCATTTCATCTTCAGTTCTATAAGATAGGACAGGTTGAGGGACAATGATTGGTTCAAAGTACCTAGCAATTGAGAGTGGAGTTGAAGCTGACTTTCCACATTCCTAGTCCAGCACCTTAATTCATATACTATCCTAACTCTCATAGACAAGAACTGTTCTTAGACAAGTGTGAATAATTATCAATTTTTGATTATAAATGGAATTATGTATGCGTAATAAAACTAGTTTAATACTTCTGCCAAAGAATAATAGATTAAAAGGAAACATTTAAACCAATTGTTTCCCTGACTAGTCAGCTGCTTTCAGAATGTTCTCTTCCTTCAGTTCTCGTTGTAGAGCAGAGGTTTATGATCTCTGGCTTCTAAGTGGCATGGAAATCTGATGCTTCGAAAATTCAAATCCAAAAATTATTATGCATATTCTGTGGAACTTGGTATTTTATTCCACATCTTTTTTTCTTTTTTTAGACAAGAAACATCATCAACAAAATTCACTAAAATAAAATGGCAAATCATCCCTGAAGGTTGTTCTTTTTTAAATTCAATATTATAATCTTTCTATTAGTTTTTTTAATCCACTTTCACTAATATAAATTTTGTATGCCCTTTTATATTATATTTATATGTTTTATGTTAACTGCATAATTTTGGAGGTACTTTCCCTTGATAAGTACATTTTTTATTATACTCGGTATATGCATGGAAAACTACATGTTAAAATTCAAAATATTGAATCTTTATTATATTATTATTTACATTCATGATCAAGAAGTAAGAATGAATAATTCATGTTGTTTCCGGGAAGATACCTGGGATGAAATGAATTACAACATGTGTCATAATACTGTTTGAGAAAATTTTAATAGACCAATTTTCAACTAGCTGATTGGTAAACACCAATCACTAAAACTTAGAAATATGAATATTTCTCTTCTAAATCATAAGTCTTGCTGTGTAGTATAATAGTGTTATTATACTAGGATGCAAGTCTAAGAAATGACCTTTCAATTCCAATATGTTATTTTGATGATATGGAGTCATTTACCCTGTAGTTTTTAATAATTGCCCTTCATAAATTATTGATTTGTTTTGGGACCTGATTGGTAGATTGTTCATTTCTTGGCATGTTCACTTTTTAAACAGTAGTTCTACCAACTGAATTAAGGATGAATCCCCAAGGGCAACTAATTAATTTACTTATGGAGATAATTAATATGGGCCATTTAACCTTTCCATAATTCACTTTTAATTCATTCTGTTGGTTTTATGGAAGATGTACTTTTCTCCAGAGTCATTACTATTAATTTCACGTTGAAGTGTTTGTAATGAGGAGGTTGGACGTAGTAGAGAACTTTTTACAAAGCATTCAGGCATGCCAATATTTCCATGTGGGTTACTTTTCATGGTATTATTTTTCCTTTGAAGTAGAAACAATAACTTAATATCATGAAGTAGGCCAATGTTGAAACTACAGGATTTCAGGAGATCTGATTTGGGTTTGGATTTAGGTTATGAATAATATGAATTGATAAAAATCACTGGCTTAACATTTTAGTTTATTAATCTTTATACTGGACTATATTGGAAATAGTTTTATATTGGATTTGTGATCTGACCAAATGTTATGCTAACTTTTAACAAGTATATAGGTACCTGATAATTTTCTTCAACTAGAGTCTTCAAGAAATATAAGAATACTGAAAAAATATTGAATAAATAGTCCATAAATAAAATGGCTTATATGTGAATTACCTATGTCTAAAATTACTTCATTTAAAAATTTAAAATTCTATTCTAGCCAGATTGCATAATTAAATTATTTATCAGGGTAAGATATAAACGGTTCAAGAGAAGGAAAGGAAATTGCTTAGCATAAGTATTGCCTGAATCTTTTCATTCTTGTTTATTTCTGAATATAGAATTGAATAATTAATCTGAATTCAGTAATTTGTTTCAGCTGCTTTGCATTAAAAATATAATGCAATTCAAGGTGTGCCTTAATAGTGTTCAGAAGGGTTTAATGAACCAAAATGTGACTTCTAACTTAGCTAACATCTCTCTCTCTCTCTTTCTGTCTCTCTTTCGTCGTCGTCGTCGTCATCATCATCATCATCTATCTATCATCCATCTATCATCTAGCCAACCTTTTGTCTGATATTTGTAAAAGTGTAACTGACATTGTGCTGCTGTTAAGCCCAACCCACTTCTCATGGTGTTTTTTGGGTGAAATAGAACAGGAAGGAGTATTACATATGTTTGCCAACTTGAGTTCTTTGTAAAGTAACAAAGATGAATTAAAATCAAATAAATATCATGTTAACAATAAAACCTTGCTTATCCATTGGTGTAGCTTTTCTTTTCTTTTCTTTTTTTTGCTGTTCAGTACAAGTCTAAGAACTAAGGAGATTAATGGGAAGGATAACTTCAAAAATGGTTCTAGCCATCACAGTCTCTTATATTTTGAGCGGTCACATTAATATTAGTTTATTTCTAGTCATTAGTTTTGATATCACTTTTGTAGTGGGTTTATTCACCTCTGATATGAAGCCATAAAAATTAGCCATTAATGCAATTTCATCACAAGGGTCATCTCCAGTCACCTGGAGACTATATCATCCTTGGTGAAAATGTTAACAATATTGAGCTAGTTATATTGTTGATCTTATTTAGTATAAGGCCACTTTCAATGTTTGTAAAATGTATTAAGACAAAATATAGTGACAACTTTATGTACATTAATCTAAAATCTAAAAAAAAATACTGGAAAATCAGATTTACCCATTGGAATCATTATGAGTGGCATTATCTGGTTGTAAATTTTAAGTATTTATAGTTGTTTCCACTTGATAAAAATGTTGAAGGCAGTCTTGAGATTTTGAAAGACTTCAGGGAGACACACAAAGATGATGTTCTTATAATAATGGATAAAACATAATTTTATTGCACTCTTAGTTATGTTAGACCACAGTAAAGAAATAAAAAATCTAAATGACTGTGAATTAAAACAATCTTGAAACCAGTGAGTGGCAACTGTTAATTGCAAGTAGTAACCATGATCTGTTCTGAATTTACACAATACAGTGACCATAAGATACTATATTTAATATGCCTCATAGATAAATGGTTAACTGTCATAAGTGTCAAATGCAGCTATATTAGTGTTCAAAGGGGAACTTGAGAGGATTATTTTTTTTAAAAAGAAAGATTGAAAGGATCAGTGAAGATGGCCAAATCCTCTATATTGTATGAAGGCTTTCAAATATTTTAAATATTCCTGAGCTAGGGTGCACTTCTCATGAAAGAAATGAAAATTGAAGAGAAAATTGAATTAATTACAGACGTACCATATATCTTTACCATTAAGATATATAATAGATATTTGAACTTGTATTGACTAATACAATAGAGAATAAAAAAGAAGTAAAATTAATTTAGGTAATATGAAAAATATTTGAAGACATCTTGAAATACTAAACTATAACAAATTACCAAGTACAGATGGTATAATTATTAAATAAGTAAAATGTGAAATAGCTGATCTCCAAGCAAAAATATGTAACTAGCTACTCAGATTAAACTCAGTACCAGAGGATTTCATATGTGCTACCCAGAAAATTAAAATATAGTTATTTTAATTTAAATATGTCATAGTATATTAAAAATACAGTAAAGGTTCTAACCAAGGTATGCCAAAAAAATCTGGAGAATAACTCAGTAGTCAACATATTAGAAGAAATCAGTCTATGTACCAGCACAAAGGAAAAAGACTTAACAATATGTGGAAAGTAATATATATATCCTTAATTTTACATGCTAGCAAAATAATGATTAGGATCATCAAATGCAGATAACAGCCTACTTGGAAGATGCCAGATGTTCCAGCTGGTTTTAGAAAAAGCTAAAAACAAGAGAGATAATTTTGGATGCCTGTAAGATAATTCACAGTATCAAAGAATGCCAAAAAAAAAAGTTACTATGTGCTTCAAAAATTATAAAACAATCTTAAATTAGACCTGGTGATGCAGTGGTTAAAGGGCATATTGCAGGAAAACTCTGCCCACAGCCTTTTTTAAAAAAATGAAGAAGGAGATAAATGGGTATATTTCAGGTCCTATTGCTAAGGAATGCCAGTTGGCAGAGCCCAGAAAATGAACCTTTTCTGCTATACTGTCCACTCTATGGAACATTTTCCCTCCAGGGAAAAGGTTGGTCCCAACTTTCCTGACTTTTAAGGCTCTAAAAACCTGGTTGTGTCCCAGGACATGGGTGTGAAGGTTTTTTTTAATTTATTTCTATTTATATCCCGCCCTTCTCCGGAGACTCAGGGCGGCTTACAGTTTCGAACACAACTCAAGTGCTCAGCAAATTCCTTCATTCCTTGTATATGCCTGCTTCCAAGCGGCATT
>JANHFM010006298.1:53023-63620 GCA_032468115.1 Grayia smithii
GTGCAATAAGGCATTTTCAATTTGCAAAGAACTTTCCTATCCAATGTTGCACTTAAATGTTGAAAAGGGGATAGGAGGTATCAGAGGAATTGCATTTTTCCTACTGTTTCAAAGACACTTCCACTGCTGTAAGTTAATACCATAAGATACGAATATGCATGAGTCAGTAGTACAGAGGAATTAGTATTAATAGCTTCTAGATATCTAGGGGGAAAAGGGGGGGGGGGGGCAAAAAGAAATACTTTCCTAGAGATAACCTGTCCAATTGACTGTTTTGGTTCATACAAAACTCTATCCCATACACTAATTGCACATTTTGGCTCAAACTGGCTTAATATGTCATGAGAACAAACTCAAAATATTGAGAGGGAAATAACACTAAATAACAGCAAGGAAGGAGGAGGAGGAAGGAGGAGGAGCTGGCAAGGAAAACCTACTATCTACATCATTTTAATTTATGAACTTATTACTTGAAGTCCAACTTCATCAATTATCTGTATATTAGAAACAGATTATGTAATCCCATTTTTAAATGGGGGAGAATTGTAGTGGAAACAAAAGCTAGAGATCATTTTTGAGAATACACTGACATTATTAGCCACAAGGAAGGATTTGGGACCAAGAAACTAATTCTCTAATGTTTTCAGATAGTAAAATATGACGCTCATATAATCAGTTAAAGATGGGGAAGGAGAAAGATGGCAAATCTGGGCCCAAATATTTGGTTTCAAAGTGTTGCAAGCAAATTGTTGGCCTTCAGCTTCACTTCCTAGAAGAGAAGGCTTTGGCAGAGTTAATTCTAATGAGGACATCATTTTAGAGCGCCAACCCTTTTACAGCCCTTTTAAACAAAACTACTTGACATTTGTCTTCCAAATTAAATAGTAAAGCTGAATGTGGACAGATGCAGATTTACATGTGCTGTGCAGATGGTTTCTTACTTATGAGTTCAAAGGGCAACAAGGCTTTCCATGTTCAACTATTATCACAGAGAAGAGAAAATTCATTTCAGACTTTGGCACTTCTGAATGTTTGAAGATGAACGAGAGATTGAGCATTTTAAGATTCATTCCTAATATCATTCTCCATAATATCATTCTCCATCTCATGATGAAGGTTCTCAGTGTCCTTGCAGCCATGCTTCAATTTCTATCGATCAGGTGCCTTTCTTTGACATGCTTTGTCACAGGGGTGAAATCTACTTACCTTCCCTACTGGTTCAGAAGTGCACACTCCACATCACATGCATGCTTGGACACTCTGCGCATGTGCAAAAAACAGGTTACTTCCTGGTTAAAACCAGGAAGCAATGACATCTGGGTGGGTAGGCGGAGCCTCGAACTGCCACCACTACCGGTTCTCCATATCACGTGCTGCCATTGCTACCAGTTCAGCCGAACTGGTTGAATTTCACCCCGGTTTTGACATGTTTTGATGTCAAGTCAAATGGAAGTCATAAAGGAGAATTCAATTGGTATGATTTCACAAAACACTTACTACTGTATGTAGGTGCTTACTTTTTCTCCTTTAATCAGATGATCTATTGTTACCATAGTCCAGCCTGATCCAAACTGCTTTCTCCCAGATGTTTGGACCAATAGTATTTCTCCCATCAGTTCCAGCGATACAGCAGTGATGAAAGTAGAAGGAATTCAAAGTTGAAATATATAAAAGGTCCTAAATTAGGACAGGCTGCTCAAAACCTTTCAGAAACTACTGCTTTGTACACAAACTTTCTTATCTGTTGTATTTTCTTCAGCTTTGGGTGCCATGCATAAAACAATGCCTCAGTCTTGTATTAGATATTATGTTTGACACATTAATAGCTTCCATATGGCTTTTAGCAAGAAATCATATTTCGTTTTGTCTTTTGCTTTCACGCAGAAATGTAAATTCAAGCTTCGTATGCAGTCATTTCCCAAACAATTGATATATAAATATTTATCAACATATATTAATAGAACAAACGTGAAAAAGCGCAGGCAAACAGAAACTTCACACTGAAATCAGCTCAAACCGGCATATTGAAAAAGCTTTAGGAAGAAAAGACCTGGAATTGAAAAATACAGCAGGGGGGGGAAAAGTACCAAGTCAGTTTTCCAGCTCTTCTGACTCCCATCCAATCTGAGACAGATGTTCCTAGGAAAAAGCCTCCAAAAGCACCCTTATTCTATGGGCAAGTCCATGTGGGAATATTTATAGGCCTCAAGATCCAGAACTAAAGTAAAATGCTATCAATTTGACTTACACAAAAGATGAAATAATAACATTAAAATAAATAAAAAATAATAAAATAAAATAGTTGGACAGCCAATAGAAATATTTGTAGTTTGGGAAATTTCTCTTCTTCTGTGGCTTCTGCAGATCAGCTTTGAAAAGCAGGTATTTTCAGCCAGCTGAAGATTTTGAAATGTCCTTATAGATAGCCATAATTGCAGAAGCCCAATCTGGGTGTTCTGAGATAATGGACAGACTGGGGGAAACGATCCCAGAATGTTCATTGTGAAATCCCCCAGCCTCTTCCTATCACATTTTAAAGAAGGCCTCCTCTGAAAGCAGTCACCTCCCCAGAGGCTGATCTATGTCATTCCTTAGGTCAAACATCTAACGTTTAAAAAAGAATAGCTACCCTACTTATTTTATATCTTATTTTATTATTTTATTTGATTGCCTAGACCTTGTCTCTATAGCTGTCTTGGCAAGAATTTGAAAATGAGTTGCCATTGCCTTCTTTCCAGGGCTGAGAGAGAATGACTGGCCCAAGGTCACCATACTGTGCGGAAGATGGGACTTGAACTCATGTTCACCAGGTTTCTAGCTTGGTGTCTTAGCTACCATATCCCAAAGGTGCTTTTTCTGGAGGCAACTGGACTTCCTTGTTTTTTTCTTTTGAAGACGTTTCACTTCTCATCCAAGAATCTTCTTCAGCTCTGACAGGATAGTGGGAAATGGAAGCTGAATGGAAGCTGAAGAAGCTTCTTGAATGAGAAGCAAAATGTCTTCAAAAGGAAAAAAAATGCCCAGTTGCCTCCAAAAAAAGCACCTCTGGGACAACCATGACCTGGATGACTGAGAATCTCTACAGACTCTTAGCTACCATAGCAAACTGGCTTTCTATGTTCCCTCCATTGCTATATTTTAATTGCGGGGGAGGCAAGGCAATATGTATGGTGATATTTTCTGAGGCTGAACCCCATCTGGATTGACACCTGGGCATACTCTTCTGACATTTCTCTCGCTGCCAGTAGTGCTGCCGGTTCAGACTGGTTCGGGCGAACTGGTAGTTCCAACCAGTGGCTGCCCTAGCACTTTCATGTCCTATATAATCTCTGGTTTTTTTATGCCATGCATATGCATGTAAGACCCCACACACTCTCATATTTTCGGTTCTGGGTGAACTGGTTGTTACAGTATGTGATGCTCATCTCTGCTTGCTGCCCTTTTATTTATGTATTTCCTTCCTTTCTTTACAAGTTTCTCACAAGCCCAGTTTTGCAAACAACTGAAAAAGGGGAAAGAAAGCCAAGGCTTCCTCAGGAAAGAGAATATATTTTATCAATATTTCCTTGATCTGTAGGAAGTCCTTCTGCTTTTGGGGTTAACATAGGGAGGGAGAAAGATGATGAGATCTTGCTTTATTATGCATTTGAATCTTTCTCACATCTGAATCTCCTCTGATCTGAGGGCCCTTTGGGTCCTTTCTCTCTTTCTCTTTGTCCATGATCTCAAGCTTCCATTTACTGGTAAATTCTTTTCCTGATGGCTTTCCTATGTCAAAGTAAACCAGCAATGTTGGGATTGGAGCTCTTGGGTCTCTTTCTGCTAAAGGAAAACAAGACCTGAATGCCAGACAGGCCACAGGAAGTGAAGCTTCTGGTCTATTGGTCCCAGATAACACCCCACACACATACACACTTGCACTAGTGCAACCGGGAATCCTGCCCCTCCTTTTTCAGTAGAAGAGCCAAGACAAGGCAGCTTTTTTGGCAGCTGCTCAGGACTATGTGGTTTTGCAATCTTTTTTTTTTTTTTTTAGAAAAGGGAAGTAGCTACTGCTTTGATAGTGTCGGGAAAAGGAGGGGAGGATAAAAAAAAACTTTGGGAACTCATTAACATGGCTACTAATGTCAGAGGAAGAAAGGAGAAATAACTTATCTGAATTAAGAAATGATTAAGGGCAGGGAGCAAGAGGGAGAAGAGAAAGAAATCCCCTTTGGGGCATTAATGTCTCGAAGCAAGTGTCCATGAGGTCCCTTCCCCAAAAGGAAAGCATGAGCAGCATGAAATAACTGTTCTGAGAGAAAAATAAATAAAATAAAATTGTGGATGCACAGAATTCTTGAGAATTTCCTGTTTGTCCCCTTATATATATTTTTTCATTTACCAAACAATCAAATCTTGAGCGCTACTGAGGAAAGTTTAGTCTGGATTCTTCTTGACCTCACAGAATGAGGCCAAAACTTTTTCTGGGCCTTAAAAATGCAACTTGACTTTAATTTCTGAGCAGAAGGAAAGGATCAAGTTGGCATAAAAACTCTGGACTAGCATTGAGATAAGAAGCCCCACTTGGATAAAGCTGGTCAACTGCATTGGTTAAAAGTAATATTTTATAATTAGAAAGTGGTTGGTTATATGGTAGAAAATAATCTACGTTAAATATATTTTAAAACAGATGGTGCTTCTTTCAAATAAGAGATAGGACACTCTGGGAGATCATACAATCGTCATATTTAAGATCTAAGAGTACCTAATTGCATCTACAAACACAGAGATAAAATATCTGTCCTTGAATAGTTCATGGGACAGAAGTTGAATAACCATTTCTGATCCACTATCGCAATTGTCCATATGGCGGTATCCTTCAAATGTATTAGGACTTCAATGCCCAGAATTCCAAGGATAGGAAATCAAACTTGAGGATTCTGGGATGTGCAGTTCTATCACATTAGGACAGGGGTGTCACACTTGCAGCCTATGGGTCGGATGCATTACATGCTGGCCACATCTGCCCCAGGTATAGCGAAGGGGGGGGGGAGTCACGATATGTCACATGATGACAATGTGACATCACGAGTTTGACACCCATGCACTAGGAGGTTGAGGGTGGAGAACTCTGCAAAACTATACTATAACAGTACTATAATATTCTTTTCACAGATTGAATAGGAAGAGTTTAACTTTTTACCTAGTTAAAACAATAGCCAGTAGAGTAATACAGTAATTCTGCATTCAGCAGAGGAGGAAAGCACAAAGCCTTATGGAGGAAAAAAAGATTAAATTGTTTGCTAAGAATGAGATTCAGGGGTATTTCCCATAGATCTCCCTATGCTCACATTACAGATCATCCCCAAAATGTCCCTCCCAATGTCAGCTTTGGAAGCCATATTAGGAGGCTTCCACACTGCCACCTTTTCCGCTGTGGGAAAGTAGGAGGGGAGATTTGGTAGAGGGGGATATTAGACATAATAGCATTCCTCCCAACGGTCAAGGTCAGGACAATCCTGCATCTGGAGAAGGAAGATGATCGGAGCATGTGATCAACTGATGAAGAAGGAGATGGTTTTGGCTGTTTTGATATCCTGAGGGAAAACCTGGAACTCTCAGATTCGGGTTTTCCCAGATGTGCCAGTTTACTTGCTTAAATAAAGGAGAACTTTGAGAGATGGTTGCTTCAAAGTTTTTCTTCGGAGAAGGGTTTTCTGGAATGCTGACACCCAAGTTGAATACATGAATATGAATATATTCACACACATACGTATCTTACATAACTCTGGCATGGGAACAGGAATAATTAGGGGCAGGGTCATTACTCAGAACATCGCAGATAAATTATTTGCTTCTGTTGCTATTCATAGACTAACGTTATACAATATAGATGGAGGAAATCCAGACTGTGCCAAAGGAAAGCTCATTTCACATGAAGGATCTCTATCAGTGGAACGCTGGGCAGATCTTTCCATCCAGATGCACTTGGGGCACTGAGATAGAGACAGAGATAAATACAATCAAGGGGAGACAGTCCTAAAACAGATTAAGATAAAGTGAGATTCTCTTCTCCTTAAGTCACGTAGCCCTGTCAATGTATATCAATGCCTATGACTCAGAAGAAAACAATGGCCTTATCCGTCATTCTAGATAAGTAATTGCCATAAAATTAAAAATAGCTTTCCGTCAATATGCTATGGCACCAGTGACACTTTCGTTGCAGCTATTTTCTTCATAGGCTCAGCAGAAAGAAAGAAAAAATGTTATTCAAGTCTCTGATCTGCACTCACTTACTTACCTGCAATTAAGGTGTCCCCTGCATTGATGAGGGGATTCTGCTCTGCCATCTCACCTTCGTGTCAGCCCTTTCTTGCTGAGTCATCTATCAATCATGTTCTTGCTAAAGGCCTCTCTACTCCTGTTTCATCCACTTCATGTAAATGAATATTTTGATCAAACAAGGATGAAGTTGCCCAAGGATCTATTGCATTATTCTCTTTCAAGAAAGTGTACAGACCAAATTGCCTGAATTTGCCATAAGGGCAGGCTTGTCTTGGAGGGAATCAAAATGAAGGTTAGGGCAAGACCATCCAGGATAAGGAGTAAAAAAAATAAAACGGCCATATTCCAAGGGACTATCCCATGAATTAGTAGATCCTGAAGTAGCAGAACTCGGGTTGGTGAATGTCCAATCAACAGTATCCAATTCTGAGGTGCTCTACACAGCCTAAAAATTTTGGTCACCTCAGATCCTAAAAGGAGAAATGAAATAACACAACTTGAACAAGAGCATTGCCTACTGATGATCCATTTGAGTCATCGGTTCTTGGAATGCTGAAACCAAACAAATCAGTGAACAGATCCTGGAAAGTCATATTTGCATAATTAACTTTACAGTGGTATCTCAGCACTCATCCTTAATTGGTTCCGGGAGAAGCAATGAGTACCAAAAATGATGAGTACCAAACAATTTTTTGCCATAAGGAATAATGTAGTGAGTCACAAGGCAACTGACACCAACAGGTTCTAGCTTGTACGTCGAGTACACAACAAATGATGAGTACTGGGGCAAAATGTTCATGTCAAAATGCACTGAGTATCAAATTTGAGTTTCAAAGCAGTTGAGTACCAAGGTACCACCATATAAGGAAATTCCATTTACTGTATGCTACTTCTTTTACTATTGAATTAGTAAACAGCCCCCTCAGGAGTAACTAATGGCAACTAGAATGATTGCTGTTAATTTGCTCAAATGAGTACTCTGAAGCTAAATTTAGCCTCTCTGAAGTAACACTTCAAGACTGTACCTCTACTATTGGCAAATAAACGTCTTAAAATGTTTGTGGATCTCTTCTCAAAACATTGTAAATTATGTTATTAACCTTAATGTAATTAAACTTTACAGACCCCTAAACAATTATCTCCTCTGAACCTTTTCAAGTACCGACCAAAAATGAGAGTTATTCTGTAAAAGTTATCTAAATAAGGGATTGTAAGAACATTAATTTTTAAAAAGGGGGTATTGCATAGAAACAAATCACTATTGGACAAGATGAATTATTACATGCTGATCAGGATGAGTATATTACTCTTACTGACTTTTCCATGTAGTGCTTTGAATTATTTCATTATGGGTTGCATTACATTATTACTATCTTGTTATTTTTGTATTAGGCTAAGCCCATTATGTGTTGCATTTTAATTGGTTTGTTCTGTATTTTATTTTTTTATTCATACTGTTAACAGCTTTAAAGGCTACTTCTTTCTAGTCAAACCAAGGGGCATAAATCTGCAACAATAACCACACTTTGCCTGTCCTTTGCATTACACAAAAGCCAGGAATAAAACTTTCAAATCTACATTAGTACAAATGAAGAAGAGACATGATTATACCAATAGAAACTTTACAAAACATGGTAGATTTCAGAGCAGCATCTGCAGGAGGGACAAAGGCAGGTACAGCCAACCAATCAAAGCATTACCCCTTTGACATGAAGGTATGCATACAATTCATGTTAATCAGTTTGCTCCCAGCTGATCATCGGAGCTACTGGTTTGCCCGAGCCAGTCCAAACTGGTAGAATCCCACTTCTGTTTTCCCCTACACCCCAGGGCCATTACCATGCTCTATCCCATGGAAAAGCTCTGAAAGAAGGGAGATATACATTGTGTTATACCGTACTCAAAATTGCAGCAGGTACTTAGTGGATTCGGTTACATTTTGATTAAAGTGATTAAATACTAACCATTCAAGACCACGAGGTTATTCTGATTATTTCACTATCCTGGGCCTAGTTTTCAAAAAGGGACTAACGTCTTGCTGAGCATTTAGACAGAATATTGCCTGAGCATTCATGCCAATAGTTCTAACAGCTCTTTTATAGATAAAAGGAGCAACAATTTACATTTTTAAGCAATCAAATGACATGGGAATCAATGGGGGAGGTATTAATAATATATCTGGGAGGAGAGGGGTCACAGCATGTTACATCACTGGCCTTGATTGATGGGTGGGGAAAAGATGAACACAAATTCTTTTTCAGAAGTACTGGGTTTGGCTGGGATTTTTTTATTTTTCTTAGATGCACTATGCAGACTGTAGTAAAATGCATTCAGGCTCACTTTCACCATTGACCTAAATCTGTTGGATGACTATATACCATGAACTTGAGACAGAGAGCTTTCAGTCAAGCAGGAGCCACGGTATCATATCAAGGTCTCTTAATTGTTTGCATTGTTGATACATGCAATCTGCTCATTGCCCTGTTCTTCAGATACCTGGCTCTAGAGGCAGAATCAAACACTAAAGTGGTTATCATCTTTTACGGGGAAATGTGATTAATTACATGTGGCTGATAAGGAAATTTTAGAGCACCGTGACTCTTTCTCAACTATCAGGTTGTAGTAGCAACGGTAATCATAACAAAAGGTAAGGAAGGTGCCAGAAATATTCTGATGTGAAAGTTCTCATCATGACAAAAATCTCTATATTTGTGTCATCTCTTCATGCTACCAACAGCAGGACACAATTCAGGTCAGAGGTGGATTTCAGCAGTTCTGACCAGTTCTGGAGAACCGGTGGCGGAAGTTTTGAGTAGTTCGGAGAACCGGTAAATACCACCTCGATTGGCCCCACCCACATCTGTTCTCTGCCTCCCCAGTCCCAGCTGATCGGGAAGAAATGGGGATTTTGCAGTAAGCTTCCCCTGGAGTGGGGTGGGAATGGAGATGTTACAGTATCCTTCCCCTGCCACGCCCACCAAGACATGCCCACAGAACCTGTAGTTAAAAATTTTGAAACCCACCACTGATTCAGGTGTTACATTGATATGCTGTGCGCTCACATAGGGCTGCCCTCCTCAGGGTGCCATCGGCTAAACAATGTCGGTTGGTGGCGCTCAGGGCGAGGGCATTGTCTGTGGGTGCACTGACCCTCTGGAACGGGTTATCCACCAACCTCTGGACTGCCCCTGACCTCTGCTCCTTCCGTCACAACCTGAAGACGTGGCTGTTCCAACAGATTGGCTGACGTGATTGGGTTTTTAACTTCTCTGTTTTAAATATTAATTTAAATTAATATTAAGTTAAGTTAAGTTAATTAAGTTAAATTAATTTAACTTCTCTGTTTCAATATTAATTCTAAATTATTATAAATTGTTCATTGTTTTTTTTAAGTTTGTGAGCCGTCCCAAGTCCTTCGGGAGAAGGGCGGCATATAAATAAAATTAAATAAATAAATATGCTAAGAAGGAAAAGCTGCTTTAGAAAATCAGGAATTTAATCCAATGATTTGATAATATGCCATCAAGTCAGTGTCAGTCACTAAGCAATCACAGAAAGAAATTTTCTCTGGGAAGATTTCCCTCACCTCTTCCAATGGTGGTGTTCTCGTTGCTGCTGTAATTGAGCCCACCTATCCACCTTGCCAAAAATTGGTTAAGGCCACCTTTTGCTTCCATAGAGTACATAGAGTGCCTGCACAGTTCATCTTTGCAGATAGGACTCTTATATTAGGAAGAAATTAATTTTACCAACCCCAAGGAATTCTGGGTGGGAAAACATTTCCATATATGGTGCTAAAAGACCATTCTGTTGGGCATGTTTTTGATACAGCTGTTAACTGTTACAGGGTCCTGGAGCTAATCATGATGTGGATGGCAAAATGCTAGAAGAACTTTAAATTCAGCTAGTCCTCGACTTACAAATGTTTGTGTAGTGACTGTTCAAAGTTGGAACGGCACTGAAACAAGTGACTTATGACCCTTTTTCCCACTTACGGCCGTTGCAGCATCCCCATGGTCATGTGATCAAAATTTGGATGCTTAGCAATTGGTTCATATTTATGATCTTGTGGGATTATGTGATCCCTTTATGACAACCAAAGTTAATGGGGAAGGCAGATTCACTTAACAACCCTGTTACAAACTTAACAACTTCAGTGATTCACTTAATAACTGTGGCAAGAATGTCATAAATTCACTTAACAAATGTCACTTAACATCAGAAATGTTGGGCTCAATTGCGTTTGTAAGTTGAGGACTACATATAACAGATCTTTTTAATATTGCAGGTGGATCTGATTTCTCCTGCCTCCTCCCTCCCTCCCTCCCTC
>JANHFM010006298.1:67439-80780 GCA_032468115.1 Grayia smithii
TGCTTCAAGGTGCTGGTACCTATAAAGCCCTACATGGCATTGGCCCAGGGTACTTGCAAGACCACCTTCTGCCTGCCTCCCACTGCCCCATGTGCTCACATAGGGCAACCCTCCTCAGGGTGCCATCGGCCAGACAATGTCGGTTGGTGGCTCCCAGAGCGAGGGCATTCTCTGTGGGTGCACCGACCCTCTGGAATGGGTTGCCAACTGAGCTCCGGACAGCTCCTGATCTCCATTCCTTCCATCATGACCTGAAGACATGGCTGTTCCAACAGACTGGCTGACTGGCAGGGTTTTTAAATTCTTATTTGTTTTTAAATTGCTTTTAAACTGATTTTAAATTTTATTTTTTTAATTAAATGTTTATTGTTGTTCTTTTTGATTGCTGTGAACTTCCCCGAGTCCTTCGGGGGAAGGACGGCATATAAATCAAACAAAATAAAATAAATAAATAAATAAAAGTTGTCTGTAATCAAGGATTTTTTTTTTATTTAATCTGAGAAGAATATATGGAGGTGTATATAAAAACAGGTAAAACATTTTTATTGCATTTATTCTTAAAATTCTCAGGGAGTTTTAAATAGAGAGAAGCTCAAAGAATAATGGTAAAATAGAGAAAAATCACATGAACCTTTGCATTTATGAAGATTGTCTGCCTCAGAAGAGAAGATTCATTGGGCCATCCATATGAAAGTTGAAGTCATAGACATGTGAAGGTTCTCATGGAATTTTACCTGAGTACAAAGTGTTGCCAGTTTGATCATTAAGATGTAACCTTCTTGCTGTTGATCCAAGCATAAATAATGCAACATACTTTGACTTTAATAATCAAACCTTTTTTTTTCATACAACAGAAATTTTGTTGTGCTTTAAAGAACATTCTATGATTTACAGTAGGCTGTAGGCCACCATAGTTTTTATCATAGAACATAGTTATGTAGATTATTGGTTGAACATTTTATTGTTGTTTTCTTTTAACTTTCTGGGCACTGCACAGAGTCATCACTATGAAGTAGAAGGTCATATTAATTATTTAGATAAATAAATATCAGTTATATAGAGAAAAACAAGGATTTTTACAGTAGTCCTTGGGTAACCGTATATATTCTAGCTTTAAATTTCATGTCAATGCTTCCAAAACAAATGACCTACAGATCACTGGTTTTTGAAGAACCTACTGCAACCCATTCTTGGTCATGCGTGTGTGTGTGTGTGTGTGTGTGTGTGTGTGTGTGCATCCATATATTTATTTTATTATTTATTTATTTATTTATTTATTTATTTATTTATTTATTTATTTCATCAAGCATGTATTAGATAATAGATATAAGTATAGACATAATTATGAATACATGAGATGGATACAAAAAATGGGGACAGTAGGATAGGGACGGTAGGCATGCTGGTGCGCTTATGCATGCACCTTAAAGACCTCTTAGGAATGGGGTGAGGTTGACAGTAGACAATCTAAGGTTAAAGTTCTGGGGGTTTGGGGAAAAAACCACAGAGTCAAGTAGTGCATTCCAGGCATTGACTACTCTGTTGCTGAAATATTTTCTGCAATCATGTTTGAAATGGTTTACCTTCAGTTTGTATCTATTGTTTTCTCATGTATTGTTGTGGTTGAAGCTGAAGTAGTCATTGACAGGTAGGACATTGTAGCAGATAATTTTATGTACTACACTTAGGTCAGACCGAAGGCGCCGTAGTTCTAATTTGTCTAAGCCCAAAATTTCAAGTCTGGTGACATAAGGTATTCTGTTCCAAGTAGAGGAGTGGAGGACTCTTCTCGTGAAATATCTCTGGACTCGCTCAAATGTATTAATGTTCGATATGCAGTGCAGGTTCCAGGCAGATGAGCTGTATTTGAGAATTGATCTAGCAAATGTTTTGTATGCTCTGGTTAGCAGTACATTCAGAGTATATTCAGAGTATATTCAGAGAACCCATTGGAAATAAGCACAAATCTATCACTTGAAGAGAGATCATAATAATATTTTTATTCAGGCAGATGAGCCCTTTTTCCCAATGTCATAATTTGCAGAACAAACAGAAAGGTAGCAGTGTAGTAGTGAACTCTGAAGAGCAGAAACTTCTACCCAATATAGTACATTCAGCAGGGTCATAATTTTATGTGTGAATCCTAGGTAGCAAGCCTCACTGTACTTGGTGAAGTTTATGGTGACACACGAGCTTTTGGAAGAGATCTTGAGCGTATCCTTTGAGAAACAGTCTTGCGCTGTTTAAACATCTGAGTGAAGCGGGAACCCCATCAAAGGAAAAAAAGGAAAAGAAATAGCCAGTGTTAGCTTGATTATTTCCTTGTTCTTTGGTTTCCTCTATGCTAATCTGTGATAAACAATAGTGAACCTGGAAAGCTCCCATATTACTCATTGGGTTGCCAGGCCAAAGAGCTTCTGTCAATTACGTTGTCACTTTGGCAGATTATATCACTTCCAAGCCCTGAAGAAAAGTCTGAGGCTGCCCTCCCCCATTCTCAGATGTCAGTCTTGTCATTTCCCACAAATTCACCTGTATGATACAGTAAGCCTTTGTGATTAAAAAAACAAAAACAAATATCAAATCTGTTACTGAAAAGTGGTGTTTTCAGATCATTGTATACATTACTACATTGTAATGTATTACTACAAAGGCAGCTCTGACTGAAGGACTGCAGATGTGTTTGCTTTTTCTCCCAAAGCTGAAAGAACCAAGTCTATTTGTATTTTTATATTGAGTTTCATTGTTTTGCCATTCTTACCGGGAAATTTTGCAATTATGAAAAGTACATAATCTATCAAAGTTCAGTGGAAACCACTGCAAAACCAGGTAAGAATGTGGATGTGGAGAAGCAGAATGGGAAAATTGTTGTATTACCTAGATGCATACCCCATGTTCTTTAGAGGAATTATATTCATTTAAATTATATTTATATCATAAAGCCCAGGACCAAAAGCACTTCCCTTTGGGACAGTGGGAGGGCTGAGATGGGTACACGGCAACAGCTGCAGGACCTGATTCTGATATCCAGGCAGGAAACCATGGGTCATTACTGCATCTTCCATAGTATGGTTTTCGCTTGGTCTCATGCCAGGAGGAAATTCCCACCCTAGATGACCAGGCTCTTGGAAAATATTGGATCTTCATTATTGAAGGGAAAAAATTTATTTTCCTATAAATTGATTTTATGGAAACAAGCTAAATATGGATGTGCGACAATAGGTAAATGGATAGATAGATTCCATACAATTTCATAGGATCTATCATACAAGATATATTTATAAATTTACATGTATGAGCAACTGGTGTATAAGCCATGGCTAAAACTGCCAAATAGTTTTTAAAAGATCTTAAGAGCTCACCCTTCTTCCTTTTGTCCCAAAAGTGCTTTCCAAAAGGCAACTGGACTTCCTTTGTTTTTTCCTTGAAGACTTTCGCTTCTCATCCAAGAAATGTCTTCTGTTCTGACTGAATGGAAGGCTTGCAGATGACTACAGGCAATATAAATCCTTCCATTCCCCACCATTCAGTCAGAATAGAGGATGTTTCTTGGATGAGAAGTGATAGTCTTCAAGGAAAAAACAAAGAAAGTCCAGCTGCCTTTTAAAAAGCACCTTTGGGATAACCACAACTTGGATGACTGAGAATCTCCATAAATATCTTCCTTCCTTTTCTTATTTGATCTGGAAAGACTCATAGACTCTAAGTCATGGTTGTTCAACCTTTTGATTTCCTGAGGTACACTGAGTAAGGAAGAATTGCTTTGAGCCATGTATAATATAAATAAGTTACTGTATAGGAAAAATAACAAACTTCTTTTATTTTTTTAAATATTTTTAATTATCTTGTGGGGCTGCTTAACTACCTGTCCAGGGCCGCATGTGGCCTGTGCTCCATGGGTTGGATATGCCTACTCTAAGTCTTCAGGTATAAGCGTATTCTTATCTTCTGATTTTATCTTGACCTAGAATCTAGAATCAGCTGAATCTATCTTGACCCAGGCTATAGGTCATTAACTTTCATGGCCTAGAAATGCAAAGAGAAAGATGATGTAAAAGTTTCACCTCATCAGTTAAGAATACACTGATGAGGAGAGATAAGAACTGCAGTAAAAAAAAAAATCTGTGGTAAATTTCTAATATCCTTGTTCGTGCTGACAAAACCAATCTACCACTTTCCTGTGAACATGTGATGGATCTGAATTTTTTTTTTACAGAACTCCATATAATGTTACTCCCCTTTCGTAATTATGGGCCCTTATAAACTGAGATTTGAAGCCACAACAAGGACTTTGCCAATCTGTCAGCTGAGAAAGCTCTCAATAATAAGATAGTTAATAATAAGATAGTTAAGTTAATAATAATAGTTAATAATTAATAATAGTGAATAATAAGAAGAAAGTTGAGAAGAAGTTGGTGGCAGGGTTCCATATCAGTATTTTTTACTACTGGTTCTGTGGGCATGGGTTGGTGGGCGTGGCTTGATGGGTGTGGCAGGGGAAGCATATTGTAAAATGTCCATTCCCACCCCACTCCAGGGGAAGGTTACTGCAAAATACCCATTTCCTCCCGATCAGCTGGAACTTGGGAGGCAGAGAATAGATGGGGGCAAGGCCAGTCAGAATTTTTACTACCGGTTCTCTGAACTACTCAATATTTCCACTACTGGTTCTCCAGAACTGGTCAGAATCTGCTGAAATCCACCTCTGTTCCATACCATTTTAGATTTGGAAAATGAGGGCAAAACATGAATTGGTTTCAGAAACTGAAAATCAGCTAAAACACATAAGGCATGAACAGAGTGAAGCATACTACTTAATATTTTACTTGCAGGACCACCTTCTGCCTTCCTCCCACCGCCCCGTGCGATCACATAGGGCTGCCCTCTTCAGGGTGCCATCGGCCAGATAATGTTGGTTGGTGGCTCCCAGAACGAGGGCATTCTCGGTGGGCACACTGACCCTCTGGAACGGGTTACCCACTGATCTCCGGATGGCCCCTGACCTCCCTTCCTTCCATCATGACCTGAAGATGTGGCTGTTCCAATAGATTGGCTGATGTGATAGGGTTTTTAAATTTCTTATCTGTTTTTTAAATTGATTTTAAATGCAAATTTTAATTTTAATTAATTAAATATCTATTGTTGTTTTTTAACGTTGTGAGCTGCCCCGAGTCCTTCGGGAGAAGGGTGGCATATAAATTGAATAAAATAAATAAATAAATAAAATATTTTGATGATTTATTCTGAATGAAGTTTTGAAATATCTTCAGAGGCAAACAATACACGAGGTATTTCAACAAATATGCAATTTGTGCCTGCATAGCAACTTTTCAGGGATAAATTCTAGCCCAGATTTTATATTGATATATATTTCTTAAATACTGGCATTCATATCTCTCTAGAAATTTGAATGTGGGAATCACAACTAAAGTATCTATTTCCATTTTCATTTAAAGTTGTTCCTGATGAGTATCATGTAGATTTGCCCACACAATATTTTAAGCAACTATTACTTGTAAAAAAATGTGGGTAGATATTTATAACTGTAATATTTGTTTTTCAGAGCCATGAAAAAAATGTATTTGGTTTTAAATCTTTGTTTAGAGCATGCAAACAATATTAGTTATATATTAAACATTTTCTGCCTGGCATGTGGATTTCTGCAGAAGGATATTTACTTAACAATGAATAAGAATGAATTAGTCAGTGAGAGTGTGACCTCGAAAAACCAGAGGTCATTCCTATAAAATCTGAGACATCCCAGTCATTTTCAGAAGGGAGATATGTCAACAGTACCTATTAAAATACCACAAGAAATGAATACAAGTTTTAATAGCTTGTGGATTTACTGTAGCAAAACTAGAAAGCTAAAAGAGTTATTTCTTTGGATATTAGCATCTAAAAGTGTAAAATGTCTTTTACGAGAGCAGCAAAACTTTTATAGAATTCTTTAACTAAAAAATTAACTTTAACTAAAAAAATTTATCCACATTTGGTCTAGATTTTTAGTAACAGAAACAATAGATTATTCCATCTAATAGGTTATTATGCAAATGGCATTTTGGAATTGAAATATGGAATATGATTGTTTAAAATGTTGTGTTTCTCTTTAGTATTGCAAACTTATTATGAATACAGTGCTGTTGTTTTCTATTTGGTCATTTCTTTTTTTATTAACTTATTTGTTCTTATGTAGTTGTTTTCAGTCACTGAAATGCAACAGCTGGTTTCAAATATTCTGAATGGAATGTGTCTCTTTAAACAAACACCAAGGTCCAAAAGTAATTCTTTCAATTCAGAAATTTAATAATGGAAGTTTGAATGTTGCTTTACCTGCATATTGCTTTGTTACTGCTGCTGGACTGGTCTTCTTGGTGAATCCAATTGAATAGGTCAGGATGTGCCTCGTGCATCTGATGCTGCAGTCCTCAAGACAGTAATAAATAATACAATGTGCTAGTTTGAGAAGGTGCTACAAGATTCTTTCTGACTTTTTGCCATCGCACGAACACAACTCGCCTCCTACAAATCCAACAGAGTAAATGAAACAGGCAAGTTGTGTCTCAGTGCTGTTTTGCTTTGGTGTTTAGAGTCAACCACTTCACCAGTGAAGGCAAGGCTGGTCCATCGTAACCAGTGATGATTTTGCCTTGAAAGGATATGCAAGTCATGGCTGACCTGCAGAAATCCCTTTCTCTCTGTAAATGAAATGGTTGCCCTGCCCTACCTCTTAGAAGGTGGGAATCTCTTCATGCTCTTTCTTTGAGGGTGGAGCTTTGTTTGTCAAACTAGTAACTAAGTCCGCATTATTATTAATCTTCTCATCGTTCCTATCACCCATCTCCTCCCACTTATGACTGTATGACAGTATCCTTATTGCTGGTATCCTTAAGATTTATATTGACTGTTTCCTAATATGATTTGATTGCTTATTTGTTCCCTATGTCTATCATTAAGTGTTGTACCTTATGATTCATGACGAATGTATCTTTTATGTATACCGATAGCATATGCATCAAGACAAATTCCTTGTGTGTCCAACCACACTAAATAAATAATTTAGGCCAATGAATAATTCTATTCTATTCTATTCTATTCTATTCTATTCTATTCTATTCTATTCTATTCTATTCTATTCAATCTTTATTAGCGACAGGAGAGTGAATGACCCTTTTGCAAATCTTAAGTCCAAACAGGTATAAGGTAGCTGTTGACATTGAAACACTTATTTTCAACCACAGGTTTTAGCAAAAGATATCTGTTTCACTCTTGTTACAAACCATCATGAAAAGATAGAGCTTCACTGAAAGAAATCTCTAAAGATCTGTGGATAAGTGCCTATAATGGGAGGGGGGTTGTACCACAAAGGTTGGGGGGGGGAATGGAACCTGTTCTGAAAAAGAAGAACTATTCCTGCCTAGGTAAATTCTAGCTAAATGTTCTGTCCATTTTAAAGATTCCAACAAATAAAAAGAAAAAAAAATAGTCTAAGCTAAACTGCTATGCTTTGAGATAAAAATGCAACACTAGTAGAATTAATACATCTGAACTAAATCAGTTGAACTCTTCCAATTAACCTCAGCTTAACCAAAGTCATTGTTGTATTTTGCTTTAATGGCAATATAAAATTTAAAACTAATCTGGCAACAGAAAATGATGGCTTGATGAAAGGATAGATAGATGGATGGATGGAAGACAGGCACAGGCAGTACACATATGCATACACACATACAATAAACACACACTATACACACTACACACACACAGTGCAAAATAAAATTTATTAACAATGCTAGTTTTTGAAAATCACAGTAGCAATACCAGCTATAAGGAGAAAAAAACACCCAGAAATCCGGAATAAGTTGCTTCTTAATAGCCAGCTCAAGATCAACTATGTTTCTGCATGCTTAAAAAGTCTCTATCAGGCAATGTAATATTCAAAGCAGGATGTAGGAACCACATCTACCTCTTGTGACACTTTAAGTGCCATGTCAAAAAAAACCCTAAACAGTAGCTTGTTTCAACTTGACATTGATTCCTGCTGACTTTGCTAACAGTTGCAGTATGTTGCAGTATGAAAGAAGTTTGCTGCTGCTTTCCCTAAGGAAGCTTTCTGAACTTCCCATTCTAGTCTACAATCATGGATTTTCCTGTTGGTCTCCTATGCAAGTTCTCACCAGGTCAAGCACTGTTTAGCTTCTAAGTTCAGATGAAATCAGACAAGTGCTGCCACCTATCAGACAGGTGAGCAAGAGAATATGATGGATACACTTACTTGAGGTCAGGGGTGGGTTCTACTTACCTTTACTACCGGTTCTAAAGGTGCACACTCTTCGCGTGTGATTGGATCGCGCAGAGCACGCGTTCAGCGTGCGTGTGCGCTTTGCGCGCATGTCAAACTGGCACTCCCGCGCATGCGTAGCTTTTTTTGATGAACAAACCTCAAAAAAAGCGTTCTGCGTATGCGCATACACCGGTAAGTACAGGCATGCAGGTGGGGCCAGCTTCCTGTCATGTATAACTGGTTTGGTGACGTCACAGCGTCACCGCTATCTATTTGCACGAACCAGCCCGAACCGGGACCAACCCACCACTGCTTGAGGTCTAAATTGGTTGGTTCTTAAGTGGTGGCAACTTTAGTAGGGCTTTCCTAAACCTTACTGGAGATTGGAATGGAGCAAAATCTGACAAAGACACAAACAAAATGAATATATAATTTAGCCATTAAGTTTCAACTTGCCTCCATCTTTAGATGAAACCTACTCTTAAGTGGAATACAGTGGTGGTTTCTACCGGTTTGCCCTGGTTCAGGTTCTGCCCACCCACCCAGATGTCATCAAAAACACTGTGCACATGTCCACACGCTTGCAAAGTGAGCGCCTGCGTGCTACCGACAGCGAACCAGTAGCACCGAGTTTTGAATCCCACTACTGGTGGAATGTGAAAATACAAAAAAGAAATGCAAAAAAAACCCAAAAAATCTTTTGGTACAGAATGTCTTTGAGCTCTGTTCAGTTCTTACTAAAACAAGAACTGGGCAGAGAATAATTTGAAACTTGGTGAAAAGTCTACTCCAAAACACACTTTCAACTATAAGCAACCACATAGGTAGATTTTGTGCATGATACCCTATCCCTAACCTGGATGGGATATTCTTAACCCTTTTTGTCCACAGAAGCTCCAAAAAGCTGATATACTCATTGGCTCTTCATTCATCACCACTGTTGTTGCCTCAGATTTTGTGGAGACATCTTTGGTTCACCATTCCTTGTCCAGAAGCCTGTAGTGTATTTTTTCATTATTTGTTTCTTTAATGTTCATGGTTGATTCTAAAAGGTGGACGTTACCTGCCCACTTCAATATCTTTATTGCCAATTCTAAGGCTGGTTGTTTTATCTATTGTCATTAATTTGGCCTTCTTTAAGTTTAGTTCCATTTTTTTTCACTGTGTTGCTCAACTTTTATTATTAGGGCTTGCACATCCTTTGCATTTTCAGCTACCAAGGTAGTGTCATCAGCATAGTGCAAGTTTTTAATGTTTCTTCCTCAAATTAAAAACCATGCCCATCTTTTTCCAGTCCAGTTTCCCTTAATATATATTCAGCATATAGGTTGAATAAATGTTGTTGTTAATTGCGAAGTCATATCTGACCCATTGCGACCCTATGGACAATGTTGCTCCAGGCCTTTCTGTCCTCTACCATCCCCCGGAGTCCATTTAAGCTCATGCCTACTGCTTCAGTGACTCCATCCAGCCACCACATTCTCTGTCATCCCCTTCTTTTGCTGTTGAATAAATAAGGGGAAAATATACAGCTTTGTTGAATTTCTTTGCCAACCTGGAGACAATTTGTTTTATTATGTTTCACCTGTTCCCTGACATTATATAAATTTCTCATGAGGACAACAAAATAAATCCCACAAGAATAACATTTATCTCCCCTGCTTCAGTGCCAAGACTATTTATATTCATATATCAGCAAATAGATCTGAATCAATTTAAATAAATCAAAAATGTAATTAAATTAGTTGATAATTACTGTCTGCCTGTTTCAAATTAAAAAAAACCTAAAGATTCTCAGAATAATGCAAAAGAAAGATCAGGTTTTCACCTATTCCACTATGATGGGAAAGACCCAATAAGAGTATTCCTCCCAATTTCCATCATCAAAGTTTTCTAGAAGGATGCTGCTAGCATGGCTGCCAATTGATGGGGATCAAAAGGACAGCCTCCTGAAAACTGGTACAGATCTCACTTCTATTAAGAGAAGCAGATTCAAAAGCTGCCAACACTGCCTGCCACTCTCTTGTGTCTGACACATGAAGATGCCTTGTTCCACGTCAGACCAAAGGGCCACCTCTCAGGATGTATTCAAAGCAACTTTCTAGGTTTTTGATACAACTGTGAGGCACACACCTTTCCCAGATGTACCTACCATGTTTCTCCAAAAATAAGACCGGCCCTTACATTAATTTTTGCTCCAAAAGACACATTAGGTCTTATTTTCTGGTTAGGTCTTATTTTCTGGGAAATATGGTACTAAATGTATCCCTCTGATTGACAATCTTAACTGGAGCTTATTTTGTGGGTAGGGCTTATATTACGAGCATCCTGAAAATTCATGCTAGGGTTTATTTTCTGGTTGGGTCTTATTTTTGGGGAAACAGGTAGAAACTGTGGAGACATTCCTCATGGAAAAGCCAAGTTACACCACTGAGCCCAGCCAACACCCAGAATATATAAAACTTCAGCCATAAGAATATGGTACACTGGGATGAAAAAGGTGAAAACACAAAGTGGCCAGGGATTTTGCTCATATCGGTATGCCATTCCCATCAGAATTTCCTCCAGACGTTGTAAATGCTCCAACACTGGAAGTTTTTAAGAAGAGATTGGATAACCATTCAATTCCTACTCAAGTTGTAAATACTTGCGACACAGTTGTGACCACTTACAGCATAATCTTTGGCATTTTTACTGAAGTGTTAGTCACCTGTATTTTATTGGACTCCTTAACAAGCGAGTTTAGGACTGCAGCCTAAAATCCATCTCTTTCCTCCACAAGGGAGTATGAAACTTCCTGATTGTTTGTAAGGTTTTTGTTCTGAAATCAGAGAGACGGGTGTGTCCTCTAAAAGACAGACTCTCACAGGCAAACAATCTTTGCATAAGCAACTCTTAACCTACAGGAATTTAATCAAGTGTCTTCACTGCTCAATTACATTCCTTCATACAAGCTAGATTTCAGGTAAAAAGATGGAAGGATATACTGATCTGAAAACAAAAGCTAAATAATATGAGTCTTCTCATTTCTAGGATACTACCCAACCACACTTAGCAAGAAATAAGGCACCCTTACTATCATAATACAAAATTCAAGCATACAAAATACATGTATTTGGGTACCTGCATGCGTATAAATAGGGATGCAGTGGCTCAGCGGCTAAGACGCTCTAGCTTGTCGATTGAAAGGGTGGCAGTTCGGCGGTTCGAATCCCTAGTGCCACGTAACGGGGTGAGCTCCCGTTACTTATCCCAGCTTCTGCCAACCTAGCAGTTTGAAAGCACTTAAAAAATGCAAGTAGAAAAATAGGGGCAACCTTTGGTGGGAAGGTAACAATGTTCCGTGCACCTTTGGTGTTTAGTCATGCAGGCCAAATGACCACGGAGAAGTCTTCGAACAGCGCTGGCTCTTCAGCTTTGAAACGAAGATGAGCACCGCCCTCTAGAGTCAGGAACGACTAGCGCATATGTGAGAGGGGAACCTTTACCTTTTTATGGGTATAAATGCACACACCCATACACACACAAAATATTTTTGGAAAGTGTCTTTTCTTCTTCATTCCTATAAAAAATACTGCTTCTAAGACCACAAGAAAAGCCTGTGATAACTTTCATGCATTTGTTCCGAGTTCTTCCTCATAAATTATAAGACTAGCTAAAAGTCAGAAGACGTCATTTGTTCTGGAATTTCACAGTTCTTATGTACTTTTTGCTTTAATGGTGTACTGGTTCTTCTTCCCCAGATTGCAGTGGGTTAAAGTTCCTCTTACATAATCGGATGAATATAAAACTTATATAGATTCTAAATGTGGACTGGAACAGAAAGGGAAGAAGGCAATCCAGAGTGTGATGTTAATACTGAACAGGATAGAGAAAATTATAGTAATGATAGACAGGTATGCTTGAAGCTCTCAGTCAAACCTATTGGGCTCAAGTAGGCCTCTGATGTGAGAGTAAATCTGATGTATTGCTGAAGCGCCATACAAGAGCCTCGTGAATTCTTGTCTTTCTTTAAGCATCAAGGATGGATGGATGACTTGAGCTAATCAATGTCGCAATAAATTTACATCACAGGATGAAAGAAAATTAGAAACGTTCTAAATAAAATTGGAAAATAAACTAAAAAAAATCAAAACCTAAGTCAAAAATTGAAATTGAAACCAAAAATGTATTTCAGCCTTTGAACATGTTATGGTTTTGGCCTTTATTTATGCTATTTTACACTGCATAATTATACATTTTTTCATTAACCGCTTATCATGTTTTTTTACAACAGCTACCCAGAATAGCTTTTTACAAGTTGGGCAGTCATACAAATTGTTAAAACAAGATTTTAAATATGACATAGAAAGGAAAATAAATAAATTCTTTTATCTAGGGTATGATATAATCAAAGAGAACAGTATTTTGTTTATCATTTAAAGGAATGGGAATCCTTCTTTAGAAAGATTATTTTGTAGTCTCAATCAGTTACAACTTGTCTAGTTGTCTAAGTGCAAAGGAACGTTAACACATCAAACTACCTCCTAGGTAGAATGGAGCTGGTAGAGATTTACTCCTGTACTTAACATTTTGTTAATACTTCCATGATCACTTTAGACTTCTGTTAACACTTTCAAGACATACAAGATAAAAAGTGGAAAAGGTGACCTGCTTTCTACACTGTTGAAAGCGCTTGTCAGTGACTATTGTCAAAGAAACCATGAGACATTACAGGAAGGGAGTTGTCCATCTTTATTTTATTTTTACACCTCTCCAATCATGTGGATTTATAACAAGAACAGCTTTCTGCATCTCTGAGCAAAATAGTCCCATGAGCTGAGAAAAGACGTAACTTTGAGCATCACATTTATTTCTTTTCAATATCCAATATCCTGCCAGCAATCGTGCAAAATCAATTTCTAAAACGCATTCAAGAAGCTCAGAAACAGAACACACTAATTTACAAAGCAGCTTTCTACTACTACTACTAATGATGATGATGATATTATTATTATTATATATTATAATATTATAATATATTATTATTATAATAATATTATAATATTATTATAATA
>JANHFM010006299.1:0-11107 GCA_032468115.1 Grayia smithii
AACTTCTTGTGAGCCACCCCGAGTCCTTCGGGAGAAGGGCGGCATATAAATGCAATAAATCATCATCATCATCATCATCTGCCCAGTAATCACTCAGCTCCATTCAGTTGCCTAAACTCCACCCCACAAGGGATTATGGGGTCATTAAAAGATGATGATGACTGTCAACAGGACTCATACAACAAAGAACAAACGAAGGCCAAACCAAGGAAACCACATTCTGGTATACAACGATCTCATAACCCCATCAATGCAAACCAAGCTGGGTTAAACAAGCCACAGCAGCATTTGCACGTGGTGCTAAACCATAAACCATGGTTTGCAACAACCCACCAGGAGGTGCTAAGTCAAAAGAAGTCATCAAGGCCCCTTGATGACTTTCAGAACAATGTGTGAACATTGTCCTGCAAGATACTCACCACTGGATTGGAGGTGGGAGAGGAATCCTCCACGCGGTTCAGGCCAGGTTCCCCCACTGGATCTGGGGAGCTTTCCCAGTTCCGGGCCTCCAAGTTGGAGTCAGAAGAGGCAGCTGCTTCCAAGCCACTGGATTCTTTTAGGAGCCTCGATCTGGGCCTACGTCCTTTCCTTCTCCTCTCTTCCAGATCAACAGAGGCAGGTTCTAGAGGGACCTTCCCTGGGGTCTCAGCCCTTCCTTCACCTTCCATTTTCTGACAGCTGGTTTTGATCATCACATCTGAGTGGGCCAAGGCTATCCGGTCATCCTCCTCCTCCATGGAAACGCCCCCTTCGTAATGGAGGAGACTGAGCAGGTTCTCCTGGTTGGCTTCCGAGGAGAGCAATTCTCCACTTCTCTGTCCCTGGACAGATCTCAGGAGGTGCTGAGCGGCTGCCCGAAGGCCCTGTCCTGTAGCCACATGGAGTAGAGAAGGGGCACCTTTCTCTGGAGATCCCTGGAGGTCCTCAGGATGCTCAAGGAGAGGTCGCCTGTCTCCATCTCCTAACCCGTGGCTTTCCTCACCGTCAGAGGCAGCCATGAGCTCATCTTCAGAAGTGGGCAACTTGTCATGGAAGCCAGGGTTAAGCCTCTGCAGTTGGGCAAAAAGCTGTAAGAAGTCGGCCTGGTCAGCCTCTGGAATCTCCTCTTCCACCTCCTTCTCCTCCAGCTCCTTCAGAATTTCACTCCGGTCAATAGCGATCTTGAGGTTGCTCTCTACCTCTGAGGAGACCCGGTCTGGTTTGGGTGTCCAGCATATGTTCTCTTCCTGAGCTGAAGCTTTGGCACCCTCCTCCATACCATTCCTGTTGAGGAAACCCAAACCTTTAACACTTCTCCAAGTCACAAGAGAGGCTGTTTGCCCAAGGAAGGAATGTCAACACAAAAGATATTCATATTCATTATATATAAATTGTGGGCCTTCATCACTGGAGGTTTTTAAGAAGAGACTGGACAGCCACTTGTTTGAAATGGTATAGGGCAGTGATGGCTAACCTTTTTGCCATCGCGTGCCAGGAGCGGGTGGGGGTCACATATGCACCCTCCTGGGCATGCGAGGACAAACCCCCCCCCCCCACACACACTCCTGGCACACGATGGCATGTTTTTCTCTCTCCCCAAGCTCCAGAGCCTTTCTAGGAGTTTGGGGAGGGCAAAAACAGCCTTCCCCCCCCAAGGCCCTCCCGAGGAAATGGCCCATTTGCCATCTTCCAGTGGGCTCAGAAGTTTAGTTTAGTTTAGTTTAGTTTAATTAGATTTATATGCCACCCTTCTCCCGAGGGACTCAGGGTAGCTTACAGCAATAAAAAATACACACAAAGTTAAAATAGAACTACAATGCATAAATAGGGAATAAAATCTGAACAACAGTAAAAACAAATTAAGACCAAATCAATCAAGGCCCAATAATTGGAATAACCAGATCTTCAAGTCGCGGCGAAAGGAGCGGAGGTCGGGAGCTGTCCGGAGTGCCATGGGTAGATCATTCCACAGGGTCGGAGCACCCACAGAGAAGGCTCTCCCCCTGTGGGCCATCAACCGACATTGTCTGGCCGACAGCACCCTGAGGAGGCCGACTCTGTGGGAGCGCACTGGGCACTGGGAGGATGCCATTGGCAGCAGGTGGTCCCGCAAATATCCCGGGCCTGAGCCATGAAGAGCTTTATAGGTTAACACCAGCACCTTGAATCGCACACAGAGGGCAACTGGAAGCTAGTGCAGCTCACGCAGGAGAGGTGTAACATGGGAGTACTGGGATACTCCCATAATAACCCGCACGGCCGCATTCTGGACCAGTTGGAGCCTCCGAGTGCTCTTCAAGGGCAGCCCCACGTAGAGGGCATTGCAGTAGTCCAGGCTTGAGGTGATGAGGGCGTGGGTGACCGTGCATAGCGCATCTCGGTCCAGGAAAGGGCGCAACTGGCGCACCAGGCGAACCTGTGCAAAAGCCCCCCTGGTCACGGCTGTCAAGTGATCTTCTAACGTAAGCCGTGAATCCAGGAGGACACCTAAATTGCGAGCCCTTTCAGAGGGAGCCAAAACCTTCCCTCCCATCAGAAGAGATGGGGCCTCTTGGACACGAGATGCCGATATCCACAGCCACTCAGTCTTGGAAGGGTTGAGCCTGAGCCTGTTCCTTCCCATCCAGACCTGCACCACCTCCAGGCACCGGGACATCACGGCAAGGACATCACTGGGTTGGTTCGGGGTGGAGATGTAAAGCTGGGTATTATCCGCATATTGGTGATACCTCACCCCGAACCCAAGAATGATCTCACCCAGCGGCTTCATATAGAAGTTAAACAGGAGGGGGGAGAGAACCGACCCCCGAGGCGGTGTTTGATTGGTCTCCTTTTTTCTGCATAACATTATATTATCACCAACACACACACATATACATATGTACTTTTCTGTTCTATCTATAGACATACGATCTATTATTTCTTTAGCCAATCCACACATATTCCCATTTTTGATGAATGCAGTACTACTACTAAATCCATTTAACAGTCATATGCACTAGAAAAGGAGATGAATAATAGCAGTATGGTCTATCAAATGTACTAAATGCACTATGCTTTTATTTCTTATGAAAGATGATGGGGAAAGGAGGGAGAATCCGGCTGCTTGTTAGACAGCCTGTATCTCGATCTTTTGTCTACTGCTAAATTTTCTAACTTTCAGTATATAATTATTTATAATGGTTTGTCACAATACATACTGTGATCATCTGCCTAGGAATGCATAGCAGTAGTTCTAGAAACATACCTTTCATGCAGTTAGAAATAATTAAGCTTCCACACTTTAATGTATTTTATTTTATAGCATGATTTCAAAGACAGGATCTAATTATACTGTTTTAATTTTATCAAAATTATAGCTAAAATTTACTGTTCTCACTTCTTGTCTTAAATTAAGGTGTTCCTTATTCACTGAGGATTATATAATTATCAAATGAATACAAACAAATGTCCAGAATATTATTTACATAACCAGCTATGCTGCTTTTTAAAAATATAGACAAACAACATTGTCTATAATAAAGCTGATCGTTTCATTGATTTGTAAAAAACATTTGCATATCCCTTCCCATTAAAAAATCCTTGAATAGGTTAGAGTGCTTTATGTATTCTCCCCAAGTAGATATCTTCCTATATCAAGAAATGTAATATTTATGACAAATTGATGATTCTCTTACTTTTGGTTAGTTACAGTACATGCTATGGAACAGCTGGAGGTAGCAGAAATCAACTCCTAACTAAGGATTCATTATCCTCCGTTCATTCTCCAACAAAAACTATTGTTCCAATATGGGAACATAGCTTTAAAAATGCAACTCACCTTTTTTTTTCTTTGCATTCATTGGAGGTGCTCAGAACTGCTAAAATCTGATTACATTTCTTAATCCACTTAAACCTGGCTTTTCTATCAAACTTTTTAAAGCCTAATATTGTATGGATTGCCTTGTAGTTAGATGCTGTTGCTCTTATTTTCATTATATGTGTCCTATTGCTTTGTAACTTATTTTGACTCCTATGGAAATAGATAGTATTTTAACCAGGCAACAAATAAATAAATATTAAATGAGCCTAAATACAGATTTCTATAATTAAAATTTCTAAAACCTCTGAAAACATATGTTATGGTATCTTTTAGGTATATCCAAGTCAAGACTTAGGAAATTTATGGGCTCCAGCCATATCTGGTCCTTTGGCTATCCCTACCCAGTCCATGTGAGATGAATTTGAAATTAGAAATCAAATATAAATAAGCAAATTGCAGAGAGTGGGAGAAGAAGCTGAGTGAGACCCAGCTCAGTGCAGTCACCATGTTCTCCTTCAGTCAGTTGTCAGCCGTAAGAGGGCAAGGAGAGAAAGCCTTTGAGAAGGGAGTGACCATGTGAAAGCCTTGCAGGTGAATGGCAGTGTATAGCCAGAAGCTGTTCGTTTGGTCCTACCTAAAAGGTCAGTTTCTCATGTGGCCCCTTGGGAAAATTAATTGCCCATTCCTGCCCATTTCAGGACATAAGTGAACTAATATAATAACGTCCCTAGGCAACACACATACCTTTGTTTCCCCAAAAATAAGACCAAGTCTTATTTTCTTTTGGGCCCCAAAATAAGCCTAGGGCTTATTAGGGGGTATCTTATTTTTCCCCCACTTCTGCTTGCTTGCAGTGGGGCAGAGGCCACATGGTGTGCCAGTGCCACCACCACAAGGCCAGGGGGGGTGGAGCTTCCCCATGCACCCTGCACCGGCTTACCTCAGGGCCCTGCAGCCAAGCCACCAATGCTCCAATATCTACCTCGCCTCTCAGTGATGGCTCCAGAATCCCCATCCAGCAGGACCCCTTACAGCCACTAGCCCACTTCTTCTGTTTACTCACTGCCACAATGGAGCAGGAGACCAAGCGCGTACCAGTGCCCCGGCCACGAGCCAAGGCAGGTATCGGGCATGGGTCGCCTGGCTACAGGGGTCCTGAGATAAATTGGTGCAGGATGGGGCAGCTCCATCCTCCCATCTCATCTCATGGCTGTGGCACTGCAAGTAACCAGATGGAATGGTCAGACGGCTGGCTGCACAGGCTCTTAAGTAGGGCTTATTTTGGAGGTAGGGCTTATATTAGGTACACGTGTAAAAAGACACGCTAGGTCTTATTTTTGGGATAGGTCTTATTTTTAGGGAAACAGGGTTCAAGCACTCACAGTCTTATACCGATTGCTCACCCTAACTCTACTCCTCCTCCCTGTTGCTATACCTCCAAGCTACTGCTCTTCCAACTATTATTCCTTGAGATCCTACTACTGAAAGAAAGTATCTTTTTCTAGCTACTTTAGGCTGCTGGAAGCTATTTTATTTCTGCACACAAACACACACCTTCTTCCCTATTTTCCACATGCCAATTCCAACACCCCCAGCTGTCTCTCAGCTCAACATTTGTAACCAATATTGCTGTGCTGGCTGGAAGAAGGCTAAAAGAGGCAGCAAAACAGCAGCACAAATACTGGCTATTTTCTGGGCAGCCTGCCTTCTCATGTCTTAAAACAGCTGTTACAGCAACATTATGAAAAACAAGTTGAAGCATAGGAAGTTTATAATTTAGAATATTCTAATATTCCCACAGAATTACTTCTTTCAGCTCTTCTGTCCAGTGCTGACTTTTCATGATCTTGTTCTGCAAAGCCTTCCAACCGATGGGGAAAGCAAAGTACCCAGACCTTAACCCAATTGAAAATCTATGGAGCCAACTAAATAAACTTGTTAGTCAGAAGCGACCCAGCAATAAAACCCAGTTAATAGAAGGAATCATTCAATCTTGGTTTCATATTATAATAGCTGTAGAACTAAAAGACTTGGTTCCTTCCATGGGAAGACCTTGTAAGGCTAAAGATTAGCCAACTAAGTATTAACTGATGTGATAATTTTTGTATATCTCATTTTTTCTACTTGTTTCACTTTTCTTCTTTATACTGTAACTGCTATTCTAATAGCAAATTCTTCATAAAATTTATTGCATTACATTCTTGATTAAAGTATCTTTCCATTGATATATAATTTTATGGGACTACTCCAAAAAATAGTGGTGTTATTAGCTAGTTTTAGAAAATATACTTTCCACAATTTTGGCCACTACTGTATGATTTGTTTTTCTATTTATTCTAAAGTTGCACCATATTAGCACCCATTACAAAATTCCCATTGCAATAGTGCAAGCAAGATATCACTCAGCAGCCTGGCAGAGGAAGAAAATAAAACTGGATGTCTTTTTGATTGGAGACTAAGTTGTGAAGATCAGTTGAATAAAAGTGGCCTCTTTTGTAAACTGCAGTTTAAACATTTTTTTTACTGGATCATTCTTTAGATGCCATTTCACAGTGAGTCATTCTGAAGAGGAACTGACAGGATTTTTTATTGAACACAACAAAAAGAGCAATATTCTGTGGTCCACTGGGAGCTTAAATACCAATCCATCCGCTGAACACAGAGTCTCATTGAACTAACGTGCCAAGAGATGAAAGCACTCCAACTGAATCCCTGACAAGTCTCTGCCACCTTCTCCCTTCTGGACCTATTGAACTACCCAGATGAGTATCTTAGAGGAATATTTCAAAAACACGTTGTTGTTTGTTGTTGTTGTTGTTGTTGTTGATATAGTCTGAAAGCTGATTTTGCTGGAAAGTAAAATTACAAATCCTATGCCATTTTTAAATGTATTGTTAATGTTCTCTAAATGGCATTTGAAGAGGAATTTCAAAGAAGCATAATTTATTTAAAACTTCTAACTAAGCAAGTATGACATAATTAAAAGAGCTTATTATTCCAACAACTGAATGTACTATATGTGAAGAAAAATATAATGGTAATGGTGATGCCAACTGAAGTATCCTGGCTCAAGTTATAGTTGGAACTACACCACTGGAAAAAAAATCAGTATCAATATATTTTAGATATATAGCTTTCAAGTAGATAAGATGCCGCACATTCATCTTGAATTATGGTTGGAAAATTAATGGCTACTGGAATATCAATTACTTGATAATTTTGCAACAGGAGGGATAGTTTAAATTGGTGAGAAGCCAACTCTCAACCTGTGGTTCGGGACCCCTTTGGGGGCTCAAATGACCCTTCACAGGGGTCACCTAAGACCATCGGAAAACACATATTTCTGATGGTCTTAGGGACCGAGACACCGCTCTACTATCAATATAGGTTCAATATAAGGGGCTGGGGGCTGGCACGACACAATTGAAAGCGAACTGAAGAGGAGGAGGAGGCAGGAGGACGAGGTGAAGGCACCATGGCGGCAGCAGCAGTAGCAGAAGCTCCTCGGGAAACAGCCAAGTCTGCAGCCCCTTTGCCCGCCATGGAGACAGACCGGGGGCAGCAGCACCGAGAAAAGGGAGCCACGACCAATGTCTGCGTGTGCTGCAAGGGAGAGGAGGGGGAACTACCGAAGACTGTGCTGCTTTGGAGAAAGACATCCAGTGGGGGTCACCACAACATGAGGAACTGTATTAAAGGGTCGTGGCACTAGGAAGGTTGAGAACCACTGCTTTAAATGAATAAAAGCAATACCTGTGATTTTTATGGGGAGGTAGTCCAAGGTCTTAATCGGTAAGACAATGGAGTTACTAGGAGTTTCTATGTCCTACTGAATTTTCATTGCTTAATCATAATAAAAAAAAATTAAATGTTTCTTCTTCCAAAGTGCATTTCTACAACTTTTAAAACATATTATCTCCCACAAAAAATTACAGAGATTCATTTCCATTGCTGAATATAGTCTTGCTCTTGATTCTATAACTGCAACTTCTGTTTCCTAGAAGCTGGAAAGCACGTGCATGGAAGTTCATGCAACACAACTCTGCAGAATTAAGGCTACTGAAAGGTTGCCATTTTCATGTAAATTCTGTATGTAGTTCCATATGTATCAAACTATATGTTTTCCATACTGAAGGGTTAAACTGAGCAGCCTCCCATTGATAAACTACACACCACAATAATACATTCTTAAATATTGCAAGGCAAAACGAGTATTCAAATACATACCATTACCACTGAAGAAATGAAACTGAATTCATAATATTTTGGAAAACGTTTGAATAAGACCGTTGTCTAGCTTACATTGCAAGGCTATGTATAAACCATAAACACTTTCATTCCATACACAAGGGCTACACAAAGACTCTTCTTTAACTATTTAATCTGGTAATTTATTTTTTCAACCATCAGATAAATCGAAACACAGCTGTAACCAATGACTTGCAGATTCATTTTCCTGCCAGCTGGATTTTGTTTTGCTGAAGCAGCAAGATATATTTTTATATTGTTCCCTTCTGTGCATCTGGACAAATCACTAAGAATTAAAGGTGAACAAAATACTGAAAGAAATTCTTCCAGAAATTAATATCAACTTCATCATAGGCAGAATCGTTATGGCACACCACATAATTAGTTCTTATTTTGTGAATTTCAGAACCTTTAGAAATTTGTAATTTATAATTTCCTTTAATAGAACTAAAATGCAGCCGGGTTTTTTTCTGTTTCAAACTCTTGATTTCTTTGGAATCCTTTATTCCATAGATACCCAGAGCTAAATGATTATCATTTTTATCAGAATGAATCAATCTACTGAAGATGCAGGTTTCTTCACTGAAATGTATGGACTATAATTAAGCCCAGTGCTCAAGTGTGGGTATTAGACATTAGATAGAGATTTTGTTGTTTTTTTTACTTTTTGGTATATGGCTAAGAAGGGATAGTGCACCAAAAATCACCAACCCTACCTCTATTCCTATGGAAGGACTATCCCTGCTTCTATTCTAGCATTTACATGATGAGAAACACACAGAGTAGAATGATTTCCCATATATTCAGCTCAAGGGAAAATTCTTAAAATTAAGTAGCTTCTAAAATGCTTCTCAAACTCAGTTCATTCTTCCACAGAAAGAGTATGCTAGACTCTGAAGTGAAAACAAAATAAGATTTGCATAGTGAACAGTTTTATTTAAAGATGATTGTGTGTGTGTGTGTGTATTATGTAGGCAAGCACTGGTTATAAAAATGTCCTCCATTATCAAGTTTTATTTGGATGCAAGTATAATTATGCACTATTTTAATGAGTACTATCAAACATTAGCAGTAGATTTTCCCAGTATTTTCCACACCCATTCTCTGGAGTTTGACTCAAAATTGTTTTAAACTAAAATTTAAAAACCACATATAAATCTCTACTGGGGAAAATATATATTTCTGAATTATGGTAGATGTTGTAGGACTGTTCTATAGTTGATCTCCTATCCTGAATCCATGTTACTCTTCCTCTGTCATGGTCTCCTCTTCCAACCAGTCTATTCATGTCCAGTAAAGATGTTTACTGATAATGCTTACTTGGGTAATAGGGACATAATGGATGGATTAGACCTCATCACCTTTTTAAATATAAAGACAGTAATAGACATATTCTATTCAGGGGGCATTTTTAATGTACAATTTATAGTCGTAAACACATATGCTGGTTACCATATTGTAAACAGTGCTAGAATCTGTGTTCACCAGTTAGTGCTCAGTTTAATCAGGTCTGGTGGAATAACATCTCTCCTGAATGCTTTGCCATTTCACCATTATGCTATTAGTTTGGAGATTTAATTTGAATTGACAGGAAGCCAGCATGGTAAGTTCTCTAGAATCTCTTTAGTGATTATAGAATTACAACTTTCAGGAATGATCAATAATAAATCTCCTATGTGGGAAACATAATTGGAACCTAATTTAGGGCTAGTTTCTCTTATATAGTCAGAGATGACATTCAAAACATGGAATTATCTCTGATCTTGGAAGCCTTAACTGTTTTTCTCCCAGTGGGCATGTAAAGTGAGTTTGCATTCTAGCTCCCTTATTATTTAAACTATATATTAATGATATTGTGGCAAAATTTCACAAAATTAGGACATCATTCTCCAAATCTGGCTGGAACAAATCTCTTGTATTCAGGTGATATGATCATCATTTCTACTTCACCTATCAGTTTGAAGTAAACCCTAAAATCAGTTGCCTCATACTGCAAAGACAGTAATTAAATTATTAATCATGAAAAACAATCTTTTTTCAGATTTCTAGAGAAAGAAAAGATGGATTAAAAACAGCTCTGTGAAAAGTGGAGCCAACAGCCACAGTGGAAAGAAGAGTTTGTAAATATACTGGCTTTTCAAAACCTCTCCAGATAAGAGGGAACTTAAGATTGTCCACAAGATAGCTGCTTCTTGCAAGGAGATAGCAAGACAGTGGTTTCTAGTGAGTTTTGAACATTGGCAGAGAAGGGAATAGCTATATTATTCAAACCACAGTCAATATCTTTAGAAGGACACTATTGAATATTTCCATTTCTAATCACTTTTGGAAATTCCTTATTAACTGCTTTTCAGTTTTTGAAACCTGCAGTTTGGATCAACCAATTTGAAAACATCACGAGTTTCCTTAACAAAAGAAAGTTGACAAGTTTGAAAAAAAATAGGGAGGGAGAAATAAACAGCAAAAGCATAATTAAATTTTTAATTTTAGAAAGCTACAGACAGAATAAGGGTCCGAATAAATTTGCAATAAGTTTTAGCAATTAATTATAAACAGCTCTTTACATGGGAAAATGCTTTTGTTTTGTTTTTTAAAAAACTTTTTCCTTAGTTTTTCCTTAAATTTCTTTTTTCTCTCTTGTTTATTTTCCACACCTTATACTCATGTTTATTCTATCATTTTTTTAGTTTGCGTTAGTTTATTATTATAACTTTTTACTAAAATTATTAAAAAATGCTGAAAATAATAAAATCAGTTTTCACAAGTTAAGTTTGATCCATTGTCTTTTTACAGAACTTCAGTAGCCTTTTTCACAACTCATATTAGAGCATTAGAGACTTTCTTTTCTACCTGAAATTATGGGGAACATAAACTTCCTATCAAATCCTTCTGTGGGTATTTCTGAGGAATAATGCTATATTTATCTCATAGCCATAGATTTATATGTGTTATAATCAATGTTCCCTCTAAGGAAGACAGGCTTATGTGCAAAAAAAAATTTCAAATCTACTGTGTGCAAAAATAAAATGCATATTTTTGTCTACCAGCCACAATTATAAGAAAAACAAATATACACGT
>JANHFM010006299.1:21843-33921 GCA_032468115.1 Grayia smithii
TATTCTAACTATGTTTATACTTTTATTTGTTATCTTATATATGCTTGACAAATAAATAAATAAATAAATAAATAAATCTTAACCTCGAAGATGTTTGTAAATTGTCTTGTGCTCAGATAATTCTAGATTAGCCTACCCAGACATCATTAATTAAAATATTCCTTTACATTAAAAATGTAAAGTTTTACATTTAAAAAATAAAGAAAAATATAGATATCTTATAGCTAAAGTATAATATTTCAACTGAGTTCAGTTCCTGATGATCTCATAGATATACCTGTTTAGTTTTCTAAGCAACAGTACCTAACTGGTTTAGTTGTTTGTATCTGTCTACCCACAAAATCTAAAAAGTTACCTAGATATTTGTTTAAAATCAATTAAATTAAAATTTCAGTTTTCAGTATAAGTTTTCTTAAATGTCTGAAAAAAAGTAAGAAAGCTGAAATCCTAGTTCTATTATAATTTGGATTGTTGGTTCAGAACTGAAAATAAATTATTATTGAATCTGGGGGGAAATGCACCCCAGACTGGATTCCACCAAAGAATGTCAAAGCCTTTAATACAAAATAACTGCTGGGAGCTTTATGAATATTAATGGTGCTTAAATAATACATATGTATTTTCTCTTTAGGCATTAATCTTGAGCTGTTATCAGTTGATTACCCACACTATCAAAATTACATTTTAAATCTAAGCTTGTGTAAACATGACTATACCCAAAAAGAATATGAAAAAACTTTCTAAACATGCAGCATTCATCAGATTAATGTTCCAGAATATTAATTCTAGTGGAAAGCTAAATCCCAAACAACTGATTGCACCAAAGGCTATCTGGTGTCAAACTGGTTTTAGCAGTATAGGCATTTGTCCACAAAAAATGGCAAAGAACAAATAATAAATTTCCCTTTACTAAACATAAAAACGATAGAAACAAATGCAATTTATTGAGATGTGAATTGAAGAGAAGAGAAGAGAAGAGAAGAGAAGAGAAGAGAAGAGAAGAGAAGAGAATTGAATTCTTTATTGGCCAAGTATGATTGGACACACAAGAAATTCATCTTTGGTACATATACTCTCATGTAATGAAATACATTCATCAAAAATCATAAGATACAACACTAAGTGATAGTCATAGGTTACTAATAAGCAATCAAATTGTACTAGGAAACAAATAAAACTATAAATTGTAAAGATACAAGCAACTTGGTTATAATCATAAGTGGGAAGAGATAGGTACTAAGAAGGATGAGAAGAATAATAGTAATACAGTCTTAGTAATAATTTGACAGCGTTGTGGGAATTAGTTGTTTAGCAGAGTGATGGCATTCAAGAAAAAACTGTCCTTGTGTCTAGTTGTTCTGCTGTGCAATGCCCTATAGCATAGTTTTGAGGGTAGAAATTGAAACAATTTATGTCCAGGATGCGAGGGGTCTGTAGATATTTTCTCAGTCCTCTTTTTTATTCATGCAGTATACAGGTCCTCAATGGTAGCAATTGTTTTTTCTGCAGTTCTAATTATCTGTTGAAGTCTGTGTCTGTCTTGTTTGATTGCAGAACCAAATCAAACAGTTATAGAGGTGCAGATGACAAATTCAGTAATTCCTCTGTGGAACTGAATCAGCAGCTTCTTGGGCAGTTTGAACTTTCTGACTTGGTACAGAAAGAACATTCTTTGTTGTGCTTTTTTAATTGGAACTTTATATTTAATCAGTTTGCTCTTGTTACAGTATGGCTATTTGCATACATTTCAGGGCAGATGTCTTTTAGTGAAAAGGGGCTGGCTCTAGCAGATGTATTTCAACTATGACAATAATTTCACAAAATGTTGCCCCTTTGAAAATGTATTTCATCTGGGAGCATTCTTTTCTCTGGATATGCAAGAATTTGCAAAAGGAACTATGTATCTTACAACTTAATAGCCTAGTGACCTAAGTGATACTTGAATCTGAAGGGAGAGAATTCTTAATGGGAATAAATTTTTCCTTCAGATATCTGCTACACGGACACTGGTCTAGAAATTTTCAGAAACCTCAAGAGAAGGATATGCTAAAAAGATAGAAGCAGGAAAGTGCTATTCTAAAGAACTAGTTTTTTGTAGTTTGGATCTCTCACTCAAGGCTTCAAATCTTGATAATTTCTATTAACCATAGTTGAATATTCAAATTCTTCTCAAAGACCCAACACCTATTCAGATTCTTCCCAAAGACTATGATCAATGTTACTGTGCATGTGAAAATGTATATGTCGTTTCCAAAGACTGGCCCTGACTATACAAAGTCTATGAAGAACTCACAATGGGGGGGAGAGGAGGCACAGTGGGTATGGGTGGTTGATGGATAGACATTCCGAACAGCTATCAACAAACCGAACGGCGACGCTTGAAGACGCACAACACCAGCACGGATAATGATGATAACGATGAACGATTGCTACAGCTGGGATGGGGCAGAGCACAGGGCGTGGCACGGGAACATTTAAAAACACAATTACATGACCTGCACTCCTAGCACTGAAATTGAGCAGGTTGCAGTCTGTTGGTTATACTTTGTGCTGTGAGAGGAATAAACCAGAATTCTACTTCTCATTTAATTCATGCGTTATTCTGTGTCCAGCAAAGCCTGACAGAGGATTTCAGTGCTCACTCAGCTTCCTGCTGTTTGACCAAAGAATGAAGGTTGGTTGCGGAGATGGAGGAGGGAGCAGCGGCATTGATGACGGAGGCAGCGGCCTCAGACGAAGGGGCTCCAGCAGCTGTGGAGGCCCCACCAGTGGCAGTAGACAGGTCCACCAAGTCACCAGCAGTCAGACTGAAAGTAAAAGAGAGGAGAGAGGAGCTCCAGGACACGTCGGCGACCGGCCAGTGGTGGCATAGTCCGGCATTAAAGGCTCCAGGGTGCATGGGGGGTGATCATCCGACTCTTGTCACCGATCAGTTTCGTGGCTGGAGAGAGAAACAGTGGGTGGAGGATGACGAAGGAGACTGGATGCATTCCACCGACCCGGGCACCTCCACACTAGATGTGTTATGAGAAAAGTTTGGGGAAGCTAGTTTCCAGGACGCTCCCTCCTGGCAGCCGTGGGTAGGGCCCTCAGAGAGAATGGATAGACATACTGGGAGGGATAAGTTCCGGTTAACAAGCCCTAAATTGAAACCCGAACGGCCAATGGGGCGGATAGACAAGCATGAGAGAGTCCCTCGGGAGGAGAGTCCTCGACGGGTGGAGTCACATGTGACCCAGGTGGCAGGGAGACGGAGCGACCCCACGGTGGGGACTGATAGGTCCACGACACACAACTCAAATATTAGCCAGGAGCCAGTGTGGGTTAGTGGGATGGGACCTCAGCACTCCCGATACTGGGGACCTCCCCCCCTACAAACCTTGTTTGATGGCAGCCCAGAGCGAGTGGCTCTGTTTTGAGCCAGGTGATTGGTCATCTGGATCTATATGGTCATCTGGATCCCTCTGTAGCTGCCATCATGGGGGTATTAACAGGGGAGGCTATTGAGTGGGTGGCTGATCTCCACAATGAGCATGCACGGGAATTGATGAGTCCAGGACTGTTCTTGGAAGCTCTTCGAGCTCGGTTTGAGGATGAGTCACGGGTCAAAGCTGCTGAAGGGGAAATAATTAATGTGAGACAACATGGTCAGAGCATGAAAGAATATGTTTGCGAATTCCGAAAGATAGCTGGGAAGCTACGGTCATGGCCAGAGCGTCTCACAGTACATCAATTTCAGAGGGGTCTGGATAGAGAGCTATGGCAGGGATGCATCTACCACGGATTGCCAGCAAAGTTAACCGAATGGTTTAAAGCAGCCATAGACCTGGATGTGAGCTTAAAAGACTTTAGGTCTCGTGGGGAGGGGGTTGTAAATCAGCCATCAAGGGGCCCTAGTAGACAGTTCCTACAGGGGTCAGAGAAACCCATTACCAAGTCTGGACCTCAGGACGTTAGCAGCCAGAAGGCAACATTTCGTTGTTTTCATTGCAACCAACCAGGCCATAGGGCTGCTGAATGTACTTTTCCTCCTCCTAAACTGTCCAGCTTGCAGACGCCTATACCAAAGGAAATAGCAAGGGCACGTTCAGCCCTGGATAGACCACGAATGGGTTCACGTAGTCCAAGAAGTACCAACAAGCAACATCTGGAATCGATGAGCAAAACCCCAGAGGAGAGCACTAGGGAAGTGATCGTGGAGAGTGAAGAGGATGATGACAGTGATCCAATGGTAAGCGGCCCTGTAGCCCCTTTTGTCATTTGAGTAAGGTTGTACAATGCTCTGCTCAACACCTATCAGGAGGAGGGGGCGCTACTTGATTCGGGTTGCACACGGTGCCTTATAAAATTAGAATTGGCTCAGAGGTTAGATTTGAAAATGAAAAGGATGAAAGCCGCTATAGCTTTTGAACAAATGGATGAAACAACATTAGTTGGTAGGCCAGCCACCCATGTTAGTGAACCGGTGCGCATGGAAATCGCCAAGCATTGGGAACTCATTCGTTTGTAGTGGTTGACCAGATGGTAGAACCGGTCATCCTGGGTCTTGCTTGGTTAGAGAAATGGAGGCCGGTGATATGGTGGGAGGGGGGATGTCGGAGAATACGGTTGGGATTAGGACCAGAAAACCCCCCCCAGACCCATGTATGGTAAACAATACTCCTGAGCCGGATACTGGAAAAGGGGTGTCTTCCCCAGTGGATCTCACTACTGTCCCACAGGTGTACCACGACTTGGCGGCCGTTTTCAGCGAGGCTGAATGTGAGACTCTGCCATCGCATAGGCCGACTGATTGTGGCATTGAGTTGGTGCCTGGGGCTAAATTGCTCAAGCCCTGAATGTACTCAATGACACAAAAGAACTGCGAGCCTATATAGACAAAAATTTACAAAGGGGTTTTATTCAGCCGAGCAGGTCACATATTGCCGCCCCCGTTATGTTTAGAGAAAAGGACGGGGGGTTAAGATTATGCGTGGACTTTCGGGAGTTAAACACCATCTGTGTAGAACCATTATATCCATTACCGTTGATTGAAGATTTACTCGCCACTTTGGGGACTGGAACAATATTCACCAAACTTGATCTACGAGAGGTAAGGATAAAGTGTGGAGATGAGTGGAAAACGACATTTAATTGTCCGCTTGGCAGCTACCAATTCTGGGTAATGCCTTTCGGTCTACAGGGGGCACCGGCCGTTTTTATGCAGGTCATCAACGGGCTACTTCATGAACATTTATATCATGGAGTTCTTGTCTATCTGGACGATATTTTAATTTACAGTAATACAATGGAAGAACATGTGGCCCTTGTCCGTCAAGTGTTAGATAAGTTGCTAGCAGCAAAATTATTTGTAAAATTATCTAAGTGCGAATTTCACCAGTCATCTATTGACTATTTGGGGTATAGGATCTCCAAATCTGGTATTGAGATGGATCCTCGTAAGGTACAGGCAGCCATGTAGTGGCAAGCACCTAAAACGAGATGCCAACTTCAAAGTTTCCTGGGATTCGCCTAAGGTAAACCACTCTCGAATGTTAAAATGGACAGCCATATGCCAAAAGGCTTTTGAGTCCTTAAAACTATTATTTGTAAAGGAACCGGTATTGAAACACCCTGATAGTACCCAACCGTTCATAATTCAGGCAGACGCTAGTGACGTAGCAGTAGCGGCAGTACTCTTACAGGCAAATGAAAAAGGAATACTGCAACCGATTGCTTATACATCACGAAAGTTGACACTCACTGAACGCGGGTGAGCTATATGGGAAAAGGAAGCTTTTGCTGTGCGATGGGCATTGTTAACCTGGAGACATCTATTAGAGGGATCCCAGCATCCCTTCAAGGTCTGGACAGACCACAAAAACCTGGAGGCACTACAAAAACCTAGACAGCTGTCACCTAAACAGGTAAGGTGGGCGCAGTATTTCCATCGATTCAACTTCCGTTTACGGAACTTTTTGGCTGATGCCCTCTCTCGAATGCCACAATATAATAGCAAAAGAGAGGAGGTGGTACAATCATTAATACCCATACGAGAGGCAGCTCAGGCAGCTCGGGGGGGGGTCCTGGCATACAGAACTTAAATGAGCATTAGCTAATGATGAGTGGATAAAACAACATCCAGATATTATAACTCTTCGTGATGGGTTCGCATGGAAAGATGATAAATTATATGTTCCCAGCGACGTTCACTCCCTGGTATTACAGAGGTGCCACGATGTTAAGACAGCCGGCCATTTCGGATTCCTTAAAAACCTCCATTTGGCCTACAGACAGTTTTGGTGGCAGGGTTACGGACAGCAGTTTGAGACTATATTAAAGATTGTCCGGTGTGCATAACAACCAAACAAAAAATAGGGCAACCTTCTGGATTATTACACCCAGTTGCCAGTCCAAGATGGCCATGAGATGACGTCGCCATGGACTTTATTGTCGATCTACCTTCTAGTTCTGGTTTTACCATCATTTGGACGATTGTTGAACTGTTTTCTAGGCAAGCTCATTTCATCCCCTGCAAGGGTCTTCCATCAGCCAGAAAGCTTGCTGTTTTATTTGTCCAACATATATACAGATTGCACGGAGTGCCACGTAAGATTATTTCTGATAGAGGGGTTCAGTTTACCACCCGGTTCTGGCGAAACTTCATTAAACGTATAGGCTCGGCACAGGGATTAAGCTCGGCCTATCACCCAAGCACCAATGGTGCAGCGGAACTTGCCAATGCAATGGTAGAAGGATATTTACGCCGCTATGTCTCCGTTCAACAGGAAGATTGGGCAGAGCTCATCCCTTTTGCGGAGGTGGCATACAATAACACGGTACACCGTAGTACCGGATATAGTCCATTCAAAATTGTAACCGGAAGGGATTTCGTTCCGATACCTGAGTTAGAGCCCGCACCCCAAGAGGGGTGCTCCGCTGCAGAGTGGGGTAGGAAAAACCAAAGAAACATGGGTCAAAGTGGAGAAAGCACTAGCTGACTCATTTAAAGAAAACAAAAAATATGTAGACCAGAAAAGAAGTAAACAAAAACACTTCGTTGTGGGAGACAGGGAAATATATAAAATTAAAGGTACCACGTAAAAAGCTAGTCCCAAAATATCTAGGTCCATTTGTTATTACACAAATTATCAATCCCGTTACTGTCAGGCTACGCTTACCGTCCTTTTTGGGGAAACTCCATCCCATCTTTCACTGCAGTTTATTAAAACCGGTAGACCACACTATACGGGACCAGTGCACCAAACCAATCCACGGGGATCATTTTGAGATCACGGGAATATTAGATGCGAAGAAAGCCAAAGGTCACCTGAAATTTCTAGGCTGAAAGGCTATCCTCTAGCCGATGCATCCTGGGTAAAAGCCTCAGACGTGAACGCTCCTCGGCTACTGCAAAAATTCTATACACAATTCCCATGGAAACCAAAACACTAACCTCATCTTCTCCTCTATCCCCTATAGAAAGGTGACTGGTAGGAGAGGCCGCCTATCGTGTCCAAAGACTGGCCCCGACAATACAAAGTCTACAAAGAACTCACAATGGGTGGGGGGAGGAGGCACAGTGGGTATAGGTGGGTGATGGATAGACGTTCCGAACAACTAGCAACAAACCAAACGGCGACGCTCGAAGACGCCTGACACCAGCACGAATAATGATGATAACAATAATGAACGATTGCTACAGCTGGGATGGGGCGGAGCGCAGGGCGCGGTGCGGGAATGTTTAAAAACACAATTACATGACCTGCACTCCTAGCGCTGAAATTGAGCAGGTCGCAGTCTGTTGGTTATACTTTGTGCTGTGAGAGGAATAAACCAGGATTCCACTTCTCATTGAATTCATGCGTTATTCTGTGTCCGGCAAAGCCCAACAGTATATTTCATTTGTAGATGTAATTTATGTTTGCATAAATTAAATGCACTATGTATATAAAATAATTATTTTTATGTTTTTGTATCAAAGATGCAGGTTTTTTTCCTTTCAAGGACTGCATTCGTTAAAGATTTGCAGAAATAAAAAAATCAGTAATGAGAATTAAAACTGAATTCTGTCTTTTTTTCCTTTTCTTTATCCCATTCTCCTTTTTTCATATTACCATTTTTTTCTCTCTTTGCCCCCTATCCTTCCAATTCCAATCTATCTACTATACTGCCATGAAAGAGTCTTTGAAAAAAAAAGAGTCTTTTGAATAGAAAGACTTGTAAAGATTATTTAGTACTCTTTATCTAAGAATTATAGTTGTAACTACAAAGCAAGACTTGAACTCAAACAAAAGAATTACCCAAATTGTCTTGAAACACTGATTTCTCTTCAAATTATCTAAATCTTTGACTTATATTAGTCTTTTTCAATCTTTTTATCTGGGAGAACCTTTGTGATAATTTTTGCATCGTATAAAAACATAGCATAAAAATAGCAGAAGATATGAGACCTTCACAATAATACAGCCTAAGCAATCTCTGTGGAATTCCCAGCAACCTTTCCTGGAACCCCAGCTGAGAAAGGCTAACTCATATGGTCTTCAGGTTCTTCCATACTTACCAACAAGGAGTATATTAACAAGTCTCATTACCTTTCTCACTTTGAAAACTTTCCAAAATGAAATTTATATGATGAAGCAATTCTGAAAAATTGCATGGCTTTCTATTTATTATACCAAATATTCTCATACAGAATAAGTATTATGAATTAAAAGAAAATCACCTGATGCTTTTTATAAAACTTATTAATCAAAAGTGTCTTTGTAGATGAAAACCAGTTAAGCAATTTCCAAAAGTTAAGCAATTTCCAAAGAAATGAAGACTAGCAGAACTTTATATCCATAAGGCTACAGTGTGGGTGTGAGATTGGTAGAAATCCTTGATTTTCAATTGCTCGGTTCGTAAACTATAAGCCTATCAAGTAGACAAGGCAGGAAATATGTCAAAATAAACTACTTTATTGTAAAGCTATATTAACAGAACCTTGCAAGTCTGAAAATACAAATCTGCCATCACATCATTTTACAGCCAAATATGTTAGGGATGATTCTGTCTCTAACCCTAACCCTAACCCTAATCCTATTATTAAGTTGATGGCTTCTCTCCCTATAGTCTGTCTAATCATTCTCTAGGTAGCATCTCTCCACTCCTCGTCCCCTGGTCTTCGAAGATCTTTCTCACATTACATTGAACAACATGACTGAAGAAACCTCATTTTCTGCAATTTATTCAGGAGGAGCAGTTATATGGAATACCAATGGGTGATCTCATGATCCCTCCTTTATCTGGGTAGATTTGGTAAAATAGAAGATGCCATTTGACTATCAATTTTATTGCAATGCCATTTCTCTTCCTTGGTGATGTTTAGTTCGCAATGAACCCATACCAGACCAAGACTAATTGATCAGGTTTTAATTATCTGTTTATAGATAAGAGATTAGATATGGGATGAAGCGATTGTTGTATTTTATGAGAAGATAATACAATGTTAAATTTAGGCTTCTAATGAAAATGGAAGTTACTTGCTTACATATTTACCTTCTCTATACCTTACTATATTGTTATTTTATCTCTCTTTTCTATTTATCTATCAATATTTTTCTTTTTTTCTCCTGCACTGTTTTTATTATATTATTTTTGTAGTTTTATCTATTGTTAAAAATATATTAAGTTTCCATAACTTTATAATCTTGCAGCATTTCATGTATATATATTTATTATAATATGAGAGCTCAGTTTCTAATTAAATGTAATTTTTATTTTAAAAAATATAAAGCTTTTAAATATACAGAATAATATGTAATTGATTTAATGATCATTTTTATAAATTAAGCATTATAAATATTTCAAGATACATAAATCTCTTTATTCCAAGGGGATTTTAATATCATCACTGTAAGAAATATCCTATTCCAAAGAATCTACCAGGGATAAAATATTAAACTTAGGCCTATTGTTGAAAAAGTAATTTATATAAAAGTGCACATGACTGGTTTTGGCTTCAAAATGGTAGGCAGGCAATCAAAACCCACTCTTTTTACATGCATGTAATGTCCCAGTATATCTATGGCTTTATAATATTTTAATTATATTTTTTTTAAAAATGATATTGTATTTGTAGATTCATTCTTTTTCACTTATTTTCTTTTCATTTTTTTCCTTTTACCTAGTATTTGGATTTTTTTTAATTTTACTTTATTATTTTCTATTTTATTTTATTTTATTCTATTTTATTTTTTTATTTAGTAGGGGTTGCCAACAAAAATCATGCTGTCCAAAATTTCCTGTATTCTTTTCACAACAAAACATACTATTTTTTTCAGTGTTACAACTCCCTCTACTGATAATGAAAAGACAGTGCAGCTTAAAAAAGTGCAAATAGGGCACAATATAGGTAATATAGGTAGTCCTCCCTTAACTTCCATTTGTTCTCAACCACTCAAAGTTATGAGAACACTGAAGAAGGGACTTACAACTAGTCCTCAAAGTTCTGGCCATTGCACTGCCCTCAGAGCAGTGCTGGGTTGCTCCCGGTTTGTACGATCCAGTAGTGGTGATGCTGTGACGTCACCGACCCGATTCTCCGTGACGGGCCCACCTGCATGCCCAAACTTACTGTTCTCTGCGCAGAGTGCGCAGAGTGAGCAGAGCGTGCTCACGTGCATACGGAGATGCCTTTTTTGAGGTTTTTTTCGCAAAAAAAGCTATGCATGCGTGGGAGTGGCTGTTTGGCATGCGCACGTGCAAAGCACATGTATGCGCTCAACACACGCTCCACACGCTCCACACACTCCGATCACGCGCAAAGCGCGTGCACCATTAGAACTGGTAGTAAAGGTAAGTAGAACCCACCCCTGCCTCAGAGTCACATTATCAAAATTCAGGAGCCCTCAGGCCTAACCATATTTATGATTGCCTTTTGGACAGACACCTAACCAGCTGTCCCAGGTGCCCATCCCACTACCATCATACCCACCCCCCATTGCAGGCCACTACTGCAACAATTGAAGCCTTTTTTTGTTCCACTTTATTTTGTGCCAATGCAGATAGCACTTCTCTCATATTCTATCTATGGTCTTCATTGTCCAACCTGTTCCTGCAACAGCTAGGGCCTTTGTTTGCCTGCCTTCCAAAGTTTCATTTATGCCCATCCAAGGCCTGATGAAGAAGGTAGTGGGAAAAGAAGGGTCTAACCAATTTAGTAATGGCACATGGTGAAATGGGCATAGCAGCATTAGGAAGGTGGCACAGGTAGATGGGCAGCTAAAACACAAAGATGGAGGGAAGATAGGCAGATCAGGGAAATTAAAGAGAGGCAGGATAAGTAATCCCATACCTTACCTGGCCTCAAGCTAGATGAAACAAGCTGGGAACGACTTGCATCATGGTAGCTCCCCACCTAACTAATGGAATTCAGTTAACAACAGTAACTGGGCCTGCCAAGATTGCCACTGTTAAGTGATTCAGTCTCAAGTATTGCCATTAAATAAGGATTATTTGTAATCTATATATATAAAAAAGGATGTATGTATGTATGTATGTGTGTTTTAGCATAACTCTGGAACAGCTCAACCAATACTGTGGGGGTAAGACACCCCTAGTGTAGGTGAGGGTGGAGGTGGGGGTGTCTGTGGGTGTCTGTGTGTATCTCTGTGTGGGTGTGTTCCAGCATAACTCTGGAATGGGTCAACCAATTTCAACCAAACTTGGAACACAGATGACTTGCTCTCTTGAAAAAATACTGTGGGGATAAGATATCCCTGGGGTGTGTGTCTGTGTCTGTGTCTGTGTCTGTGTCTGTGTCTGTATGTTCCACTGTGTTGGAACAACATGTAACACCATTGAGTTTTTCCTCATTTTATGATCTTTCTAGCCACAATTGTTAAGTGAATCACTGCAGTTGTTACTGTCTTTTTCAGAGTATAAGAGGATGGGTTCCAGAGTTATGGTGGAACACCCCCCCACACAGCCCCACACACCCCAACACATACACCAGGGATATCTTACCCCCACAGTATTTTGTTCAAGAGAGTAAGTCATCTGTGTACCAAATTTGGGTGAAATTGATTGAGCCATTTCAGAGTTATGCTGGAACAC
>JANHFM010006300.1:89661-106605 GCA_032468115.1 Grayia smithii
TATATACATACATACATACATACATACATACATACATACATACATATATTGTATGTGTGTATGTGTGTATGTGTATGTATGTATACACTGTGTGCACAATTACTAGGCAAGCTATATTTTGGAGGATTAATTTTATTATTGAACAACTACAGTGCTCTCAGTCAATCCAAAATGTTAATAAACCTGAAACCTGAATATTTAAGAAAGTAAAAGTAAGGTTATGGCATTCTTAGGAGAATATCTATGTGTGCACAATTATTAGGCAACTATTAGTGTGCAGAATTATGATGCAACTAAATGAAAAATGAAAAAAATTCTCATCTCACTCATTTATTTTCATCTGTTAAAGTGAGAATAATAAACAAACAACTCAAAATTTACAAATAAAAATTTCTGACAGTTCAAAAAACAATAATCAGTGACCAATATAGCTATCCTTCTTTTCATAAAGCCTTCCATTCACGGAGTCTGTCAGTTTCTTGATCTGTTGATGATTAACTTTTTCTGCGGCAGCAACCACAGCCTCCCAGACTCTGTTCAGAGAGATGTAATGCTTTCCTTCACCCTAAATCTCCCATTTAAGAAGGGCCCACAAGTTCTCAATAGTGTGAGGTGAGGAAGGGGGCCATGTCATTATTCTTTCACCTTTAAGGCCTTTACTGGCTAACCACGCAATGCTTGCGATAGAGCATTGTCCTGCATAAAAAAATCATGGTCTTCTTGAAAGATGCAGAGTTTTTCCTCTACCACTGCTTGAAGAAAGTATCTTCTAAAAACTGGCAGTAGGTTTGGGAGTTGATTTTGAGTCCATCTTCAACCCCAAAAGGTCCAACTAGCTCATCTTTAATAATACCAGCCCATACCAGTACCCCACCTCCACCTTGCTGGTGTCTTGAGTTGAAGTGGAGCTCTGTGCCCATTAATGATCCAGCCACAAGCCCATCCAACTGATCCATCAGGAATCACTCTTATCTCATCAGTCCATAGAACCTTTGAAAATCTGTCTTCAGATATTTCTTGGCCCAGTCTTGTCATTTTAACTTACATGTCTTATTCAGCGATGGTCAGGATTCAGCCTTCTTACCTTGGCCGTGTCTCTGAGCACTGAACACCTTGTACTTCTGGGCACTCCAGATAGGTTGCAGTTCTGGAATATGACAGCACTGGAGGATAATGGGTTCCTGGTAGCTTCATGTTTGATTCTTCTCAAATCCTTGGCAGTTAATGTGTGTCTTTTTTGTCAACACATTTCTTGCGACCCTGTTGACAATTTGCAACAAAATGTTTGAGGGTTCTATGGTCAATTTCTTAGTAATTTCAAGAGTGCTGCATCCTTCTGAAAGACTTTTTACAATTTTTGGCTTTTCAGAGTCAGTTAAATGTCTTTTTTGGCCCATTTTGTCTGAGGAAAAGAAGCTGCCTAATGCACACTTTGATATAGGGCAGCGATGGCAAACAGCAGAGCTGTTGCGCATGTCCCCTGCTGTGTGTGCGCAATCACATCATCTGCACATGCACAGAGCTGTCACGCACGTGCCCCTGCCAAATTGCGCACGCAACTGCGCCACTGTACATGCACAGATCAGTCACGCGTGCAGCCACATGTGCATGCACATGAGACAGCCGAACTGCACGCATGCGCAGAAGCAGGTAAGTTCGCCGATGGCTTGTGTGCCGGGCGAAATGGCTCCATGTGCCACTTCTGGCATGCGTGCCATAGGTTTGCCAACACAGATATAGGGTGTTGATCTCCTTAGGCCATACCCTCCCTCATTACACAAATACACCTGGTATGCTTATATCCACTAAGCATTCAAGTTTATACAGCTTGGAGGTGGAAAATGTGCATAAAAATGATGATATGGACAAATTATTCACTTGCCTAATAATTGTGAAAAAAGTGTATTTTTAAAGATCAGATGATTTTTACTACAGCTAAGGATCAGATGATTTTTACTATGTCCTGATACGTAAAACTATAGAATTCAAAGACGGTATAGTTACTTTTTTTCACATGACTCACTCTCTCTCTCCCTTCCTCTCTCTCTCTCTCTCTCTTTGTGTGTGTGTGTGTGAGTCAGTGTGTAAAACTTGCTAAGTAACAGGTTTAGAAGATAACCAGGAATCTTGTCCCCTGCACCCTTGGTGAATGATGATGCTTCTAAAGTAAAAAGATAAGTAGTTATGTTGAATATTTTCTTTCCTTAAAGTCAAGTGGGTATTGATTCCAGCTCTCAAATTGTACTACCCATGTGATGGGTAAACCCATGTGATGGGTAAACCCATGTGATGGGTAAACCCATGTGATGGGTAAACCCATGTGATGGGTAAACCCATGAGATGGGTAAACCCATGTGATGGGTAAACCATTCACCTGAGTAGATTTCCCACACAAATCCAGCTTGCATTACATTCTGTTTTTCTTAGGTTTTTAATTTGTGTGATTTCTCACTCCTTTTCTTTGCTTTGCATAATCCTAGTCATCCCAAAAGGGAATACCATAAAGAGTATATGTATGTATGCATGTATTCTGTCTGATGCTGTATGCAGCTCATAGCTCTCCTTGTCTGGAAAACGAGTACTAAATTATACTGAGTACAATGTTTATATCCATCCCATATACTGCAGGTTTAGTGCTTGGATGGCTCATTAACTAATAATAATGAGTCAGAGTGCTGAGCTCATGGGTACTGTAAATGATACAGTGTAAGGAGATGCTATGAGGATGCAGAATTTCAATGAGGCTGATATAAAAAGCCCCAGGAAAATGTCACCATTTATTCCTCTGCTGTGAAACAAATATTCCCTCTGGTCTGGATATTCAACAAGAGGGCCATCCTCTTGTTGTGTCTGGCCAATGTTCATTCACATGCATTGCATTTATTTTGACCATTAAGATAGGAGGCTTTTTGCCCTGTTTCTCAGAGCAGCACCATATATATATAGGTTGTCTTTTCCATTTGGTGACAGAGCAGGAAAGGCAGGCTAAACAGAATTAAGGAGCACTGTCATGTATGGATAGTCTATATCTGAGATCTCAAGTTGAAATTAATAGTTATCTTTTTGGGTTGACCTTTCTGACTCTGGGTAATAATTATTAACACTGAATTTTAATGCAAGAAACCCACCTAGTTTTGGGTTCTTATAGTGCTGTTTTATTTTTAGTGAATCAATTTCTGCCTAAACATTTAAAGTATTTCTAAACCCATATGCAATCTCTGTTTTATGGTTATTGCTTCATCAAGACCAGCATTTCCTTAACAAGAGAAACAGTCCTTCTTCCCCTTTGCTTTGTCATCCAGGTAGCCTGCCAACCTACTTTTCAATATTCTTTTTCTTTGGCTGCTGTAAATCTCAATATGTTCCCCATGAGGATGGCAATTGTACAAAAATTAGTATGCCAATCCAGATATAATTTATATGCTGGTTATAACAGTAACCTAATCATGCTGTGTTAGATTTACCTAGGCATTAGAAACAACTTTGCAAGGTGCCAGTAGTCCTTTTGGTGATCAGTCTAGAATCACGCTGGATTACTTTGCTCTGGGTTCTGGACAATAATGATTTAGTTGATTTTGCAATATAGCAAGACAAATGGAAGATGAATGGAAGTCATATCCAGCGATCTGGGGCAAGAAGAGGCATAGAAATAAAACATTTTTCCTGTGTAGAAATTAATATAACACTCACATATGGAATGCAATCTTAACGAAAGATTTTATTGTCTTTCATGCTAAATACCTGATCCTGGGTACATCCTGACCTCCAAAAAGACTAATTTATTTCAAAAAGTATTGGCTACCAAGATCTAAATGGACAGAAGTTTCATGCAGTCTTATAAATCAAGTTATCAGGAAAGATTGCTGCCATCAAATAAAATTGGAATGATCTAACTAAGTGGTCCCCAACCTTTCTGAATCCATGGACTGACAGCAATGGGGAGGAGGGGGAAGAGGGGATGGTTTCAGGCACATGCCTGCCACTTGTGTGTCCTGGTACCGGCCCATGGCTTGGGGACCCATGATCTAAATAATACCCACTAAATCATACATCATTGGGCAACTAATTCCTTACATTTTGGTGATTTCAGTAGGTCCACCAAGAAATCACAGCTTTTTTTTTCATAGTCATAGATTTCAAATGCAGCAGATACAATTTAAAAACAAGGGAGAACTAAAGGTGCAATATAAGTTGATAGACTCCATGTGTTAAGTAGGTCGATTGAAGAAACTGGAGTCAGGCCTCAGACAACAGCTTTTTATTTGGCAACTATGTACAATCCAGCAGCTTGCCGCTCTGGCAGCTCTCCTTTATATAGAGGGCTGCCTGAGAGTTCAGCCAATCACCTTTAAGCATTTTCCCACTCAAACAGCGGACCAGAGGGAAGACTTGGCTTTCAGTATCTAACAGTACCAGGGTGAAATCTAGCAGGTTCTGACACGTTCTGGAGAACTGGTAACGGGAATTTTGAGTAGTTTGGAGAACCAGCAAATACCACCTCTGGCTGGCCCCAGAGTGGAGTGGAAATAGAGATTTTGCAATATCCTCCCCGCAGGAGTGAGGAGGGAATGGGGATTTTGCAGTATCCTTCTCCTGAAGTGGGGTGGGAATGGAGATTTTGCAGTATCCTTCCGCTGCCGCACCCACCAAGTCACACTATGCCCACCAAGCCACACCCACAGAACCAGTAGTAAAAAAAATTGGATTTCACCATTGTTCTATACCTTATCTATCATGTGCTGGCTTCCTCTTACATAACTAAGTAAAAATAAGAAATCTATATATAGTTGCTTCACACTGTATTCAGGGTTCTTCCAATCTTACGGAGGACCCACCTTTGTTCAGCGAATAAATGTGTTTCATTTATCAAGAGAGATCTGGACTCAGTCTCCTCATTCTCACCAAGCCACATCTGATCCCTGCTCAGTGCTCCTTTCTGTTTCAAGGTCATTGAGCCAGCACAATTGAAAGACATTTCGGCAGTTATGTGGCCAGCACGATGACACGGAACACTGTTACCTTCCCAACAAATTAGTATCAATTTATATATTTGCATTTGTATGCTTCCAAACTGCTAGGATGGCAGGAACTGGGGCAAGAACAGGAGCTCACTCATTGCATGGCACTTCGGTCTCAAACCTGGGTTGCTAAACTGCTGAGCCACCGCTTCCAGTCGGTTTCCCCATTGCGCTTCCTTGTGGGAAGCTGGCAGGAAGTATCAGAAATCATAATCATGTGAATGAGGCTGACTGCAGGGGCTCTGCAGCAGTCACAAGTTTATGAATACAACTGGTTTGAAGATTCTTTCAATTCCACAGGAATCTTGGATTTTGCATATTTCTTTAAGTTACAGTTTTTAAGTTGAGGTACCTTGACTAAAAATTATTGTGCTTTGGTGCACTGTTTGGGCTAATTGAAGATTAGAATCAGACAAATAGGCAGAAGAGCTTTAGTAGCACATAGATCAGTGGTTCTCAACCTGTGGGTCGGGACCCCTTTGGGGGTCGAACGTCTCTCTCACAGGGGTCACCTAAGACCATCGTAAAACACATATTTCCAATGGTCTTAGGAACCAAGACACCGCTCCTCTATCAGTCTCCAGGTGAATCTAATAGGTCCTATTTCCAAGTAGGCGCCGTAGACTGATTTTCGTTAGATGTGGATCATTGCGCTTGTGAGAAAGGTCGAGGAAACACCTGCCTTTCAGGTGTTTACATTATTATTCATAATCGTAGCAAAATTATAGTTATGAAGTAGCAATGAAAATAATTTTATGGTTGGGGGTCACCACAACATGAGGCACTGTATTAAAGGGTCGTGGCATTAGGAAGCTTGAGAATCACTGCCTTAGAATAAAGGGAATATGCTACTTGAACATCAGCTAAGGATAATTTAAGTCTACCTCCCTCATGGGTTAGAGACGAGATATAGACAATGTCATGTGAATCTACAGTAGCAGTAAAAAAAGTGATAGGAGAGTGTGTACATGCCACAGTTAGATAGAAATCGAGAAATATTCTAAAGCAAAATCCATTCTATCTCAAGCACAAACTCATTTCAAATGATAGCTCTTTATTTCACAGTTTCAGTCAGCATTTCTTGCATTTTGAGCTGAGTCAAGATAAGTCTGCTACCAACTTCTACATTTTTTGTACTGGGCATTACATATGGCGTTCACACCGATGTCATTTTAGTTTAATAGCAACAGCCCTTAGATTTATATACCACTTCACAGTGCTTTACAGTCCTCTCTAAGTGGTTTACAGAGTTAGCATATTGCCCCCAACAATCTGAGTCCTCATTTTAACGACCTCGGAAGTATGGAAGGCTAAGTCAACCTTGAGCCTGATGAGATTTGACCTGCCAAATCGCAGGCAGCCATCAGAAGTAGCCTGCAGTATTGCATTCTAACCACTGTGCCACTGCAGCTCCTAATATAGTTGTTTTTAAATATTGAATAACTTGTCAGCTGTTGTACTCTTCCTTTTTAAACTTCAACAAAGTATTCCTTAATTCTTCCTCATTCCACCCTTCAAAATGTTATCACCAGCATAACTGGGGTTGTTGATGTTTCTTTCAGTATTTTTAATTTCAGTTGCTGATTTTTATAAAGTAGCAATTGCCATGGTGATATTCTGCATATAATTTGCAGTCCTGGTGCTCCCCAGGATTGTAGTCAAATGAAGTAACCAATTGTTTTCCATATGGTTGATCTATATTCCATTCTGACCACATTTTTCAATAAGCAGATGAGGTGGCCTATTATACAAAGGGTTTTAACAGCTATGCACTAGTTGGTATGGTCTGTAATCAAAAGCTTTTGTGTAACTAATAAAGTTAAACCAACCAGATATCTTTTGAGAACTCCCTTGCCTTTTCCATTGCCTATTATAAGTTGTCGATCAAGTGCTGTTGTTTCTAAATTCAGATTGTATGTGTAAGATTTCTCATTGAAGTCTAGATTGCAAAAAAAAATATTTTTTTTTAATTCATTAGCATGTAGCATAAGTGCTATTTTTCAGTAGTTTGACCATAGCATATGCCTTTTTCGGTTTTGGAATATAAATTAATCCTTTTTAATCCCTTAGCCATCATGGAATTTTTTGTAGCTTCTTACAAACAGTAAAAGTAGCACTTTAATTGCGTCAACCTGTAAACAGTCCTGTTAAATTAAACAGTCCTGTTAGTATTTCCTCAACTCCTTCAGTTGAATAGTTGACTAGATAGATGATAGATAGATAGATAGATAGATAGATAGATAGATAGATAGATAGATAGATAGACAGAGACAGAGACAGAGACAGACAGACAGACAGACAGACAGACAGACCTTGTTTCAGTTTCCTGAGTTTATCTTTAGATCAGTGATCAAACCTTGATCATTGGCATTCTGATGATTTTGCTATACACTTCTTCAATATATTATCATTATATCTTCTTTCACCAGTGAATCTTTGCCTTCTGTTATTTTTTTTATCACGTTCATCATTATATAAATGTTTCTCTTGATTTCTGTAATCACCTAAATATATATTCTCTCCTTCCTATTCATACTGCCCTTGGTTTCTTTGCTTGATTTATTTAGTTTCTTCTTATTCTTTTCTGGAACTTAGTGTTTTGCTGGGCAAATTTTCTGCCATCTCTGTTCCCTTTTGTTTTACTCCTTTTTCCATCTATTTTCCAATGTATCAGCAGATAGCCATTTCATCTTCTTTTGCTTTTTGCATTTCAGGATATTTTTATTTGCTGCATCTTTAATAGTATCATGAATTTCAGTCCAGAGTTTTTCAGGCACTGTATTTATCAAATCTAATCCATTAAATCTGTTCTTTACCTTCACCGTATAGTCATATTGCTGATGTTGTATCTTCTTGGTCCAATGATTTCGTTTTCTTTAGGTTATTTTTTTGAGGAAAAGTTTGTGATCTGAACTGCAGTTCGCATCCAATCTTATTTTTGCTGACTGAACAGAGCTTCTCCATTTTTTCTTACTGAGTATGTAGTCAATTTTGGTGTTGTCTATTTGATAATATCCATGTGTATGTTTATCTTTGTGGTTGTTGAAATAAGCTGTTTGCTATAAACATGGATTTTCTTAGCAGTACTCTATTAGCCTGCCTCCTACTTGACTTCATACTCCAAGACCAATTTCTCATTATTCTAGGTAGTATTTTAATCACCTTCAGTCTCTTATGATTAATATGCCATCTTTGGGCATAGATTTGGATCACTGTATTATTAACTGATTTATCTGAGATTTGAATTGAGATTATTTTATCTCAATTTTATATTTGGGGACTTGCATCTGAACACTGACTACAGCTAAACTAGTGTATTCATCCTTTTCTGACACATCAAAGGTATCCTCAAAGTGTGCAAAGTATGGCTTTTGAGGTTTTTTTTGTTATTTAGGTTTGACAGTTGGGGTGCCTGAGCACAGAGGCAAGAGAGGCAGAGAAGGGGTGGGCAAATGATGGCTGCAGGTTTGATATCATTCTACTTTCATGACCACTGAAGGATGAATGGAGAACTCTTTAATGCAGCAAGGCAATTTCCAAAGAAATGTTGACTATTTTTGAGAATTGGTCCTGCTGTAAAGAATTATGCTAGTGGCTGGATACCATAGCATATAGTATAGTATAGTATAGTATAGTATAGTATAGTATAGTATAGTATAGTATAGTATAGAATAGAATAGAATAGAATAGAATAGAATAGAATAGAATAGATAATTATTGTCATTGTCCCCTTGCAGAAACAATGAAATTCCTCGGTTGTATGTATGTATATATGCATGTGTGTATGTATGTTACGATTTTTATTCTTTTTTATTTTGCTTTTTTAAAAAAAATTACACATGGAAGTTTGGAGGATGGGATGTTTATAGTGAGATATAAAAATCAGAGTATACAGGAATAAATGATATGCAAGCAAGGATACATGAACAAAGAAACTTGTTTTGTCTAGACCTAAAAATTGAGAATATTGAATACTGTTTTACAGTGTCAGTATTAAGATAGTATTACATCTATCAGTAACCTGTTGTTACTGTCATTCTTTTTAAAAATATTTTTTTAAGGGTCTGGAGTAAAAAAGGAATATCTATTTACTGTTAACAGCTTCCCATGATATATTCAAAGTCATCTGTGCACTTACTCTGGTGTGTCTTTTTCTCTTTTAAATCTTCCCAACGTATTTAAAAACAAAAGAAAACATGGCCTTACTTTTTAACAAAAATAAATAAAGAAAATAAAAGTCAATGTAGTTCTTTTGTTAATTGTAAAGTTCTCAGATGAAAGGTTTTTATAAAGTTAACCATAACATGTTTTTTTTTAAAAAATCTAATGTATACTTTTTTTGTATACATTTTTCAGAATCATGTTTAGAGACATTTCTTCTAACAGACATGTATATATGTGTGTTTGTGTGCGCACACATATTCTGATGAAACAGGAGTATTAGTGGACTTTGCTATCATTTATAGCACAGATATTTTTTTTTTTACAAATTCACTATCATAAACCTGATTTCTTTTAAATCCTTACTAGGAAGACGTTCATTTCTGCACTAATAACTTCAGCATCTTCAGACCTTTTCCTGCAGCCCTTACGGGAATGATAAGCCTAAATCTATTACTCCTATTTTGCCACAGTGATGGTCGGCTGACTCCAGAAGATGTTACAAATCACTTGTGAAGAAATGGCTTTAAGCAACTCCAGACATTTTGGTTATCTAGTTTCTCACTACTTGTACTTCACTACTTGTACTTCATTTTGAAGATCTCCTTTGCCATATATAATTATATATATCCTTCTGGGATTTGAACCTGGGCTGTTTTTACATATTAGGCAGTTGTATTAACCACTAAGCCACAGGTTTTGCTCCCCTTTACCAGGGGGGTGTTATATGTGTGTTTTCTTTCATATTTGGGTAAACCAGGTGCTACAGAAAGAAAAACACACACATATAACCCCCCCCCCCCTGGTAAAGAGCTGAGAAAGGGTATCCCAGAAGGTTATGGCTAGCTGATGAGAGCTAAATATTTACTGTTTTTTAAAAAATATTTTATTTGCTGTTGTTTCTATTGGGATATTGCTATAGAATAAGCAATAGCACTTAGACTTATATACTGCCCCTTAGTGCTTTACAGCACTCTCTGGGTCATTTAGAATGTCCTCAAATTGCCCCCAACAGACTGCGTCCTCATTTTACCAACCTTGAAAGGTTAAAAGCCTGAGTCAACCTTGAGCCCTGTCAGGATTGAACTCCTGGCTATGGGCAGAGTTTGCAATACTGCAATACTGCATTCTAACTATTACGCCACCAGGGCTCTTCTGGTTAACCATCCTCATGCTATAAATGAAAGTTCACTTTCCTGTATTCAGCTTATTGATGTTTGTAACTTTTCAATGGAGCCTGCAGATGTTTGTTTGCTCCTGGTTTTTATCAATAATAATGGGGTTTTTTTTTTGGTATGGTTGCTTTTTATTTTTATGCTTGAAATAGAAAAAAAATGAAATTTCAAATTTAATTTGAAAATTTAATAATTGTGCACTTATAGAACTAGCTTGCAATAATTATAATTATAGGTTATGTAAATATAATGTAAATGTAAATGAGCTGAGGTGGCACAGTGGTTAGTGTGCAGTACTGCAGGGCTACATCAGCTGACTGCTAGCTACAGTTCAGCAGATCGAATCTCACCTGCTCAAGGTTGACTCAGCCTTCCATCTTTCCAAGGTGGGTAAAATGAGGACTCAGATTGTTGGGGGCAATATGCTAACTCTGTAAATCACTTAGAGAGGGCTGTAAAGCACTATGAAGCGGTATATTAGTCTAAGTTCTATTGCTAGTGCTATTGCTAAATGTGATATAATGTAAAAAGCCAGTTTGGTCTACTGGTTAAGGCATCAAGCTAGAAAATGGAAGACTGAGTTCAAGCCCCACCTTAGCCATGAAAGCCAGCTGGGTGACTTTGAGCCAGTTACTCTCTCTCAGCCCAACCAGAGGATTACTCTCTCTCTCAAAGGGTTATAGAAGGAGGAAAATGTATTGGATATGTTTGCTGTCTTGAGTTATTTGTAAAAATAATAAAAATATGGGCTACAAATAAATGAAATAAAATAAACAGTTGAAGTTGTAACTGTAATATTATTTTACTCTATTGAAAAGGGTCAGAAATCAACACTTTGTTTCCTTTCTCCTTTTCTTTATTTTTTTTTAAAGTGTGTTTCCTCTTTTTTCTTCATTTTTATTTTCATTGTATTTTATAATAAACTTTAATAAAATACATGAAACATAAAATTATATTCCATGCTACGGCTTTGATTTGCATGATAGAATGAAAAAAAAAAAGGCTAAATAGAGCATAATAAAAATTTACACCAGCTAATATTCTTGCTTGTTTCATTTGAAACTAAAGATTCTAGTTGCGACCACTTATCAAGGTTTTGCTCCAAATGACCTTGAACAGTTATTCTAAAGGAGTAAGCATTGATCACAAAGAAAAAAAAACCCCAGTTTTCTCTCTTCATGGGTTTTGCAAGATTCCTAGTAAGTAGCTATCTTAAATCTATAACATTTTGCTGTGATAATGGTGTTATGTTACATGTTTCTGTTACAAAGAATAAAGTGCAATTTTGAACTGATAGGAAAACCCATCCATAAACACCACTATTAACAAAATGCTTGCCAAATTAATCTTCCTTTGAGCAAGTCACCATTTTTAAGAGAGAAGATGGTGTCAAGTATACAGCATCAGATTTCTTCTGCAACTGCTAGTGGTTCTATTTTATTCATGTTAATTCCTTTACTCTCTAACACTTCATCTCTAGGAAGTCACTGTGGCTAACACAACTTAAAATGTTCTGTTGCCAGACGTATGGCTCCTCCTGTCTTATTCTGTAAAAAACAAAAACAAAACAACACAACAATATAAGAGAGATTTGAAAAGAGCCAGGGAATATCTTTAGATAATATCAGTTTATTAACGTGACTAATAAATATCTTTAGATATTTCCCCTATAATTTTTCTTTGAATATAGCAAAGCAATTTTGCTTAATAAGACATCACCAGAGCATAAGAGATAGACAGACAGACAGACAGACAGACAGACAGACAGACAGACAGACAGACAACCTTTAATCCTGCAAGAATAATATCTTGCTATCTGTAAGGTGCTATTGTATCCAAAGTGGAGATTTTTGGAATTATAAATAACTCTGTAATTATCAGTCAAGACTATTAATATTGATAGAAGCCAGGAATGGTCTGTCTTTATAACAAAATACATAATGTGTTTTATGTATTCTGCAAGTTGCAGAGTTGCTTACTTTTCATTTTTCTTTTGCCTGTATCCTTTGGTTTCGCTGCAGACTGTGGTTGTAACTGCTTATGAATTCTGTCTCCTTTGGATACTGCCTCTTCCTTGGTTCTTAATAAGTTCTTTGGATAATTCTGTCCAGAATGCAACGGGCAATGAAGTGTTGCAAACTATGCAAGTTGGAAAGGGAGAAGAATCTGGAGAAAGCATACATTTCTCTGCCCAAGTTACAGAAGCAGCCCTATCCCAATTTAATTTTATATTTGCATTCAATAGTAGTTGATTTTGCTTTTATTTTTCAGAGGAGAAGGGAAAATAAGAACAACTTACTTTGAAGAAAGGCAAATGGGTAGCACATAGTCAAGGGTTCCTTGTTTCTTTGTTTCTACTACAGGTCATCCTTGACTTGTGAATGGTCATTTAACAACCATTTGAAGTTATGAGAGACTTCTCCAGAAGCCAGGGATGAAAGGTTCACTATAAGTATGACAAAATTTGTGCTCTACCATGCTTGGTCTGGTTCACTAGTTCTGCAGATCACTGATCAATATGAAGTACAAGATCACTGATGGATATGGAGGAGAAATAACCTACCTGGACTAGGTGAAATCCTGTGAAACCTGATATTAGGAAACCTAGATATCAAATTACAGCTTTGTTCTTATCCATATTATTGGTGTGAATTAGGCTGTACCTTGACAATCCTACAGAAGTCTACTCAAGAAAAAATAAAATGAACTAGCTTCCAGGCAATTTATCTATATTTTTATAGTTTTACCTTGTCAACATAAAATCCATTCATTAAAAGATAAACTTGGCACACTAGATTTCTAACACTAGTTTTTTTGAGTTTATTAATTAATCTGGATGTCTGTTTTCCCTTTCTTGATGTTATATCAGTCCTTTGATGCAGGCCAAGTTTCAAAAATATAAAAGGGATTCCAGCAGGAATGATCTTTATTGGAGTTAGATAGAATTAGAAAATCTTGAAAGCTGTCCAAGTTTCTCTCGGCCCATCTTACCTTATCAAGATGAAGTTATTTTGAGTTTCTTTCTCACATTGCCTTGTTTCTCAACAGCATGTAATCTTTTCTGTAAGTTCCCCCTTAACAGTTTGCTCCATCCTTCCCAAGGTCAGTTCTTTTACAGTATATAACCTTCTGTATAAAAAGTTGTTATCAAAAGAAGCCCATCGAGTTTCCAAAACATGGAGAGAAACTGAAAAATGGTGCACTGATTGTTTTTAAATGCAATGTGTTTGTATAAAATTAGACCAAGGACTCCTTATTGTAGACAGGAAAAGGAAAATGAAGCAACTGAAAATACAGTATTTTACTGCCTTAGGAGACACAGCAACCCTCTAAAATCAACATGTACAAGGCCATCCAAAATACTTTAGCACTTGAAGCATGTAATAATTCAATCACTTTCCCAATAAAAATGTAGTAATAACTAACAATTTACTATCCACAATGAGACTTCAGATCAGCTGCCTGCCTCCCTTTCTTTATTTATGAGACATACCTTAAGAAGAATACATTTTACGCTAAAGCTTTAGATAATATAGGTGAGGGTGGATGGAGGTCAACAATAGCTCTTTGTAAGTAATAAAAGTATCTCTCTTATCCATACGCTGGCTAGGATGAACTGATGGAAATTTCTAAGAGTTAAACCTCTTGAAATGCATGTATTAAACATGTCTTAAGAACAGAAAAGAAATAATTACTACAACCCATGCTGTTAGCCATAAGTATAATGGATTTTGTTCAATTATGCTATAAAAGGTATCATATCTAGGCTAGAAATGTCTGGACAATAACTAGATTATAGCAAAATGGTACCTTTAAGTCAGTTCTTTAGTTCTCATCCTCCCTTAGAATGCTGCCTGCATGTTAAAAACCTAGGCTTGCATTTATTTTGTCTTGCATTGCACTTTCTGCTCATGAAAATAAAAATCAGAAACTAGCTATGGAAAAAAAAAACCAGGGAGGTTGGATAATATAATTCATTGCAATATTATTTGAGGGGAAAAAAAGGCAGCATATTTCAAGAGCAGGTGAAGACAAATTCCATGTGTGTCCAATCACACTTGGCCAATAAAGAATTCTATTCTATATGAGTGTTTTGGAACCAGTTCCTCCTATTGCAATATATTAGACTAGAGCAGGGGTCCTCAAAATTGGCAGCTTTAAGACTTGTGGACTTCAACTCCCAGAATTCTCCAGCCAGCTCCAACAAGTCTCAAAGCTGCCAAGTTTGAAGACCTCTGGACTAGAGTATAAAGGCAATGATACAACCTAGGTAAGGCAAGTATAAGTACAATCTATGTCTATCAAGGACTTTAGATCCTTCTGCATTATCAAAGAAAAAGATCAGTTAGAGGGTATTGTTTCCTATGGCAGTCCTGCTGCCATGAGTTGGTCATTTTTGAATGTCTTTATATTGCATGCCTATAGTTTCACTGCACAAGAGCTCTATATTTATTTATTTTTAATTTTGGGGGGCAAAAATACCGGGCGAGAGAAGGCTGTATCAGTATGTTGAAAATAAAACAACATTTTAAAACAAATCTGGAAGATGTGCAGTACTTGCTTCCCGATGCTGAGAGGCTTCCTCTAAGTCTTCCCAACTTAAATGTGGAGCCTTTGCCTGAACTTTCCAAGATGAGTTGATGCTGAGACCAGGATGCCCTTGGCATTGGCTGAGATCTGCCCTTTTGTAGGTGCTGGACTTAAATAGCTTGAAAGAAACTAGCTGCTGGCTGATGAACAACATGGTCTATAATTCTTATGTTTAATGCATATATTGAGCCTATGGGCCCTACTTGCCTTGGTGAGGAGTTGAACCTTTCATTCTTTAGGGTCTTTCAGTGCAGGGAGAGGGATGGAGGTGGAAGATGGTCATATGCTTCTCAAAAGAATCCTGGCTTCCAGCATGTTTTTTTTTAAAAGAACTGTTATTCACCACATTTTTAATTTCTACATCATAACAATTTAATTTAATTTAATTTCTACATCAAAACAATAATGATTCATTCATAACTTTCTTTCCCCGTAGTTCCAAGTTCTAGGTAGGATGGCACATTGCAGGTTAGGGATGAAAAAGTGAACAATTCAAACATATATTGCTATTGCTACCTTTTACAGTTAACTAAAATACAGTTACTGCATGATTAAAAATGGGCAGTTTTCCAAATTGTGTGAGAATGTGCACATCTGTATCTGCAAGACAAAAATAATCACCATTAAAAAAAAAACATCCTTATTTGACATTTGGGAAAATTCATCCCTTCCATTCCTGTTGCTTGTGTCCTTGATTTTTTAAAAAAAACAACAAGTTTTTTTCCACATGATTTAACTGATATATATGTTTTAGTAGAACAGTGTGGGAGCCAAAATGGGAATTCAAGGAAGTAATACATCATGCTTATTAGTATTGACTAAAAAGGAATAATTTTAATCATTGACCAATGGTTTCACACTAGAATGAGGTAACAGTTTAGATGCCACAGAATTTTGAGGCTCTTGGTTCATCTCACATAAAATTACTACTACCTTAATAAATAAATACTAAGTCTGCAGTTTTATGCATCTATTCAGTAGTATGTTCAATGGAATTTACTCCTAGGCAAGTTAGTCAAGGGAGTACAACTTTTTGAACTTTTTTTCCAGCTCTCTACAGGCAATCATACTGGAACAGAATAAAAAGACTGGAGAAGTATGCACAGATAGTTCCTAACAGTATGGGATTTTTTTATTTCTTTCTTAACTAGTATCCCTTGTTCATAGTCAGCATGATGATATAACATCATTACTACCAGTATGAATCTAACGAAAGACTGTATAAAATTAAGCGTATTTTTGCATTTTAATTTTTCCCTGCTTTTTGTATTCATATTTCTCAAATATGTAAATAGCTGCACCAATTAAATGCTTCAATTGTTTTATTGAAAATGCACTGTTGTCCAAATGATCTGCTTTTGCAAAGCATTAAGTACCCTTCCAAATCCCAGAATAAAAGCTTTGAGGTTTATTTCTCATTAAAATGATTGAGATGGAAAATTTGTTTATAACTCTAGTTTGAATAAATATTTCATATTTAACTGCAGGTGGTCTCATGGATGACTCAATTCCATTCCACAACTGATAAAAAAATAGTTCTCAGAGTTGTTGTCATTATTATTTTGTCCACCAAAGTCTCTGGTACGTTAGATCTGTGTGTTTTGTGAATCATTTGATGCCCAGTGAAGCTGGTATCTTTGACAATAGCAAAGCAGATTCAATACTGTTAAATACTGAACATAACATACTTTAGACATTGTTTGTAGATTAGTAGCACAGTAATACTTCGTAAATTTAACAGAACTCAGAAAAAATTAAGCAGTTTTGAACCTGGTTAGAATGAAAATAGATCAGAACTGAAAGGGACCTTGGAGGTCTTCTAATCTAACCCCCTGATCAATTCTTCAATTCAATACTTAATTTAATATAATACTTCAATAAGAAATTACCAGAAACTCAAGAAAGTATCTGAAAGTACCGTAAATTCTGGCGTATAAGATGACTTTTTAACCCATTAAAATCTTCAGATAAGTGGGGGGTCGTCTTATACGCCGGGTACT
>JANHFM010006300.1:110025-120944 GCA_032468115.1 Grayia smithii
ACACACATATTTATATATATATTTATATATATATATATATATATATATATATATATATATATATATATATATATCCCACAACTTCCAAAAAATGGCCCAAGCACTTTTTACTAAAGCTGAAAGAGTTCTAGAAGACACATGATATTAATCATGAAGCTTCATTCTGATTTTCTCTAGTATGGGCTATATTACAATTAGCTTACAAAAACAATTTAACTTTATCAAGTCAACACTTTTAATTCCTTCCAGCTTCCTATGTCAGGTGGTTCTTCATACAGAGGGATGAGAAACTTGAGACTGATAAATTACTATCCAAAAACTGTATTACAAATCTAAGATTGACTTCAAGTAAAGCAGGAACATAGAAATGATTTTGCTTTTGTGATAATGGAAGAAAACCTATTCATATTTACAGGCTTAAATATCTTAAAGTTACAATTCTCTAAATATTAACTTGGGATGTGGGAGAGAGGAGACCCACAAAGTCAAGTAGACTTGCATGTACAAGCAGTTAAGTTACTTAGAAGGTGACTAAGTAGCTTTCTTCATCTTAGATGTCATTGTTTTTGTTTGAAAAGCCATGTCATTTCTCACATTCCCATCAAGAGAGCATTATATAAAGAATTCAAAGTGAGTTGATCAGAGATGACATGATGCAGTTTGGAGTGTAGTACTTAATTAAATACAACAGTGAACCAAATCCAGCCATTTACTCCTAACTGTAACTGTGTGAACATGTGTCACTTACCCATAAACTTCATTAATTTTCTTTATACTGTGTGCTAGTAAAATGTGCATGGTTATTCTTTCTTCTGTGCCAATTAGTAATGCTACATCATTTTTGAAATAGTAACCATTAAACCTTCTTCACTATGAGCTCATGAGCATGTTGCAAGAAAAAGTTTTCCATTAATTTTGTTTCCTGTAATAGCCTGGCCCAACAGAGACATTGCTTAATAACCCACAGCATCTATATTAGCAGGAAGAAAAATAATGGATTTCTGCTAGGAGAAAAGATATTGTATCTTTTGTCACACATCCATATTCCACTTAATGCCAAAGCTTGTCCACATAAGCAAACAGGATAATGATCTTTTTTCCCCGATACATACACAATTTCACATACCTAATTTTATGAAGAAATAATAAATCTGTACAAGAATATTTTAACATTTGGGAACAGCACTACTGTATAGGGCAATGGTCTGATAAGAGGCAGCTGAACCAACAAAAGTAGAGATATAGCGAAGGACCCTCCCTAGTTTCTTGAACTGCAAAGGTGAGGGGGAGAAATAGACTTTCTGCCTTGAAATATTCTGTTAATATAACTGTACAATAAAGTTAGAGCTAATAGTCCTAAATGAACTTCTTGTCTGGGCCATCTTGCAAGGCTTTCAGATCTACATCCAAGTATGTTTATATTTTATTTTATTTATTTTATTATTTTCTTTTATTTTTTATTTTCATTTCTATGCCATCCTTCTCACTAATATAGGGACTCTGGATGATTTACAATATTACATTCTTTAATCTCCCATATAAAAATGTATTATGTACTCCAATACACATAGAAGCATATTAGTTTTATATAAGAATACATTTTTAAAAAATAAAGGTATCAAATTAAATAATTATTGCAAAAATACATTAATGTAGAAATGTCTTCAAGGCTTATACAAAGACAATATATGAACATAAGAAATACCTAATGAAACTTAAGAGTTGTTATTCTAGCAGTCATTACCTACTGGAAGAAGCGAATAGGATGCCTCTCAAAGGCCCCCAAAAGGACTCTACAACATAGTATTTTTCTGTTTGTATTCATGAACACTGAGCATGGTATTGAGAAGCACATAATTAATGGCCCAAATGTCATTGATAGAAGTATATGCAATACATGACCAGGGCTGTCTATGGGATCATTGGATTTAATAAAAAAGATAGTACGAAGGTCAGTCTTTGGGTTTTTTTCTCAGTTCTTTTATTAAAAAAAATGCATCAAAGTAAGCATGCTATTTTTGATATCATTCCTTAGCAAGAATTAGCAAGGATTATTTACTGTAAGGAAAAATAAGGTCATCTGCAGTCCCTATTTTTTTTTCTTTTTTCCATTGCAGCCTGAGATTAAAAAGACATTGCAACAGAAGGGTTTTTTTCCCCTCCTGTACTCAAGTTTGCAGTATAAATTTGCTTTAATGGCATGTGTTCTGAAGCTATAATATTGAACTAATATAAATGTGCACATGGGTGATTACTCATCTGCTATTTTAGAGACAAGGGTAGTAATAAATATATACCAATCAGATATACCTTTCTGTCTCAAAATAGCCTATGCTCCTTTCTTCAATTCTGGTGGGAAGAATGCATTATCTTCAGTTATCTTTAATCTCTGAAGATCACCTGTGAAAGGTAGACAAGATCTTATCTGCAACTTCAATAAGTCTTCTTCTAGATTTTACCCAGCATCCCTCTCCAGCAATCTTTTCCAGAACTGACTACAACTAACAAGCTTTCAGAATCATAATACCGCCTAGTCCAATCTCAAATTACCAGCCATCATTATTGTTCATTAAATCAACAGGTTTTTTCCCCACAGCACTATTATCTAGATCCATCTTAAATTCTGCTAGATATTACATTTTCTCTATCAAAAGTCCTTGTTTCTCTTCTCAGAATTATTTCCACTGTTGTGTTAAAGACTCTACATGTTATGAGAATATTTTCATGTTATAAACAGAAACCATTAGTATGGTGTGAACATGGATAGTAAACAGTCATATATGCAGCCCATCTAAAGCTATCTAAGTTGGCTGTTATTTTATGGTAGTGAATTTATACTTCATTGTTAAAGAAGCTTGGGTTTTTTTTCTTCACCAATTTTCTTTATATATGTATAATTTTATATTCCTATATAATGTCACAGTGACATCTTTTGTCCAAAACCAAATACCATATGTTGCAAAATTTATTCGGTGATGAGTTTCTAAAATACTTCAACAATTTTGAACTATTTTCTGTGTTTTTTCAACATTGTAATATTCTTTTGGAAAGATCATTACCAGAACAAAACATAGCATTTTATATGTGGTTGCATAATACAGTTATGTAATAAGCTTTATGATTACCCATTCTCAATATTGACTTTGCTTTTGATACAGAACTTGTACTTTTTGTAGGGTGAGAATCCTACTTCACTCGATAAAGCCACAAAATTGCTTCAAAAGAGCTCAGTTTGTTTTGGGATCTCAGATTTAGCAAAATGTAATGGTATACTCCAGATAACCTTGTACAGCCACTACCTCTCAATTTAACCTACCCTGGAGGGTCAATGTGAGGATAAAATTAACAGAAGAGAGAAATTTACATATCTTGAGCATTTAGAAAAAAGGCGCATTTTCACAGATTATGATAAAAGCCTATTTGATAGGTAAATAAAAATAAATAACCAAAAAACATTTGAACAAGAAGATATATTCAGTAGTATATACTGTATTCCAGGACTGACATACTCCCAGCCCAGGGGCCGGATGCATCACGTGCTGGTCACGCCCATGTCCGGTTTAGCAAAGGGGAAAAAAGTCCCGATACGTCACATGACGACGCCATGAGTTTGACACCTTTGCTGTATACAGTTTCCTCTGCCTTTTGGCATTAAGTTATCAGTGAAAGACATATATGATTATATGCACATATTACCTGTTGCTTTTTCCTTAGTATGCTTTATATAAACAACCTGACCATTGTTTGTCTCAAATTCCAGTTTCACGCACAAGAATTATATAGCAATCAACTGAATATTCTTTTTTTTTTCAATCTCAGAAATATAGAACACCACAGTCTGTTAGAAAACCGCAGATAACTGGATTATCCAGATTTGAAAAATCCAGATCAATTTCAAAGCCTGTTTAATATTCTGTTGCCACAACAGCCAAACATATATAGGAACAGCCAAATTATAGGAATCCTGCAAGCAGAATATTAGAATAGTAGCTGCTTCTTGCTCAAATTCATATCAATCAGAACTACTGCTTGAATTCCTGTACTATAAATCCATCAAGAATAGTAGCCACTGATAGCCTTCAAGAATTTATCTAATGCCCTTTTAAAACTGTCTTTGTTAGTGATTTCCAATTGACTTCTGTCAGTGAATGCTTAAGTTTATAAATGTGCTTTTAAGTATCCTGAATCTTCCAGCATTCAGTTTTAATCCATGAACCCTGATTCAATTTTCTGTTCACAGTACACTTAATTTTATAAATTTCTGCCTTGTTTTATCTTTATTTGTCCTTTTTCTCCCTTAACCTATATAATCTTAGGGTTGCAACCCTTTTCTCTGATAGGAGATGATCCATATCCAAGATCACTGGGGCTTTAGTTGCTCTTTGCTGACATTATGTATTGGATGGAAATGGATTTTTTTAAAAAAATCATCTAGATAATCTTACCACATGGAAAGTGTCTGGGCTCTCTAAATAAGTAATTATTTATAGGAATATTTAATTAGATTCACTCACTGGTGAAAGAGTTGCATGCAGTTTGCTGACACTGCTATTTGTCAAAGCTTTAGTAGCACTTACTTTTTTATTAAAATATAATGTTTAGCAGAAAAAAATATTTCTGAATTAGATTTTAGACAGTTTTCTTTATTTTGAAAAATAATAACAGACATCAATTTATTGTTCAATTCTTCACATTCTAGTATGTGTTATCCTCTGGTAAGGTGGGCAGCCAATACCTTTTATAAACAAACAAACTAACTAACAAACGCACTGTAAGTGTGAGTATGCATGCCTCTCTCCATCTCTCTCTCTCTCTCTCTCTCTCTCTCCCTCCCTCCCTCCTTCCCTCTCTCTCTCTCTCTCTCTCTCTCTCTCACTTTAATTTTCATTTTCCTGAGGTGCACCTATACCTCCTAGGGCCCATTGAATTCAAATTATATTTCCATGGTTTGTGGGTTTTTTTTTTTTTTCATACATACCAGATATGCAAAACAGCTTTCTTTCACAATGTTTAAGGATTTCAGCCAAAATAACAGAGGGATAGTAAAGCCAAATTGCACATAATACCACTTGCAGTTCTTGGTGTCATAGGCCACTTCCTATTGTTAAAGCTGGCCTAATTTGATAAACTGGAAATAAACTATAAATCGGATTGATTTGATTCAGAAAAGGTGCTTCAAGATGCACTGGAATAGGTCCCTGTCTTATTAAAGCAACTGCATCATTTTCTAGCATCATGTAGCTGTAGCAGGCACATGAGCCTAGAAACAGATATGGCTATTTGAATATTTTATACTTTATAGCGAAGGTTGTCGAGTCCGTGGTTGCCCAGCAGCTCCCACAATTCCTGGAGGAAACGGACTTTCTGGACCCGTACCAATGGGGGTTTAGGAATGGTCACAGCACAGAAACAGCATTGGTTGCCCTGGTGAATGATCTCTGGCGGGCCTGGGATGGTGGTTGTTCCTCTATCCTGGTGATACTTGACTTCTCAGCGGCTTTCGATACCATCGACCATGGTATCCTACTGCGGCGACTTGAGGGGTTGGGAGGAGGCACTGTTTTATGGTGGTTCTCCTCCTACCTCTCGGGTCACTCACAGTTTGTATGGATGGAAGGTCAGAGGTCCTCTTTGAGGCCCCTCTTATGTGGGGTACCTCAGGGGTCGGTCCTCTCCTCCCTGCTCTTTAACATCTATATGGTTTATATTGGTTTATATATTTCCAACCCAACTAGTTAGGTTATATCAGGCAGGAAAATTATGTCCTATTAAACTTGCAACGCTCGCTCAGCAAACATCTTCTTAGATTCATTGATGGACTACTTAGTACCTGTTATGCCATTCCTATCTCACTCATTAGAGCTTTGACCTAAAATAGGTATGGATGGATTTTTTTTTAATGAATCCCATGGCTAAAACTTTGCAATATCCTTCTAAATGTCCAATTAATTTTCACCCCTTCTGTCATAATATGAAGCATATGCATGTGATTTGATATCTTCCCATTACAGCTTTGCTCAAACATTTTATTGGATTGCACATCAGTTTAAATTAAATATCGGTTCAGTTCAGGTTTATTGCAATCATCAACAATAATGTATAAATCTAAAATTATGAAGTACCAAGGAAATTAAGACCCAAAAGAAATAATAAAATAGATACATGCAGTGTACAAAGAAAGTTTAAGGGAAGTTCTTAAGATACTAAAAAGATAACAAAATAACATTGAAAAGAAACAACATGTTAATAACAGTACATTAATAAAAAAATGAATTGAGTATTAAAAGATAAAGATCCATCAAATATTACCATGTTTCTCCAAAAATAAGCCCTCCCAGATAATAAGCCCTCCCTGAAAATATTTAAATGCATGCGCAGCCAGTCCCCAGCATTTCCTCTGGTTAGGGTTAAGGAAACATAGCTGGAAATCAAGTAAGACAGCAAGAGGATCCCCATCTTGTTCTTCCTGCCCCAAAATAATAAGACCTCCCTGAAAATAAGACCAAGCACTTATTTCGGGGTTCAAAAAAATATAAGACAGGGTCTTATTTTCAGGGAAACACAGTAATATGTTAAGGAAATACATACCATAATTTCCCAAACATTCAGAGATGACCTTGATATAAACTCAAACAAAATCAATCAATGATGACACAGGGGAAGAACTTCAGAGTGAATTGAATATCTAATTTTAAATTGAAATTAAGTCTTGCTACCTTCAAATCAAGAATGTGAATCAAGTATTGGCTGTTTATTCAGCCCTGGTTTATAGTTATAATATAATGCTGATAAAATACATTTGTTTATATAAAATGAGTACAAAATAACTGATATGATTAGAATTGTAGCTGACACATTTACAGAAAGATCATAACAGCATATAAATTTACAAAAGTCCTATCAAATTTATTTCCATGTCCTCACTAATTCACCAATGAACCAGAAAAATGTGCACATGGCAACTAAAATAAAATACATACATTAAAAAAAAATTGCTCAGCTCCAAATATAACACACTTTAATTTAGTTAAGTTTGTTAAATATTCAACCATCCAGTCCAGGCCAAAGATAGATGGAAAGAATTTTAAGAACATTTAAGAAAATGCATATATCAGCAATTTGCAACATTTAAACATTTTGAACACCTTAAAAACTATCCCTGAAGTGACCTTGGAGATTATTTTCTGATATGAACTTAATAATTGCATAATTGCCTGGTTATCTTAGAACTGCTCAGCTGAATGCTGAATAATTATGGAAATAAATAGTGGAAGGTTTAAGCAGCTGAGTTTATCCATTTTTTTTCAACATTAAAATGTTGAAAAAGACACAACATAGATTGCTTCCATAATTAAAAACAAAACAAAACTGGTTAGTCCTAAGACATCATGTTCCCTTGGTTATACAAGAGTTAACAGTTTTCATTTTGGCCAATGTGTGAAAGACAAAATTATCCCCAAACCACAGAAATATTTGCTTTCCCCAATAGATATAACTAGAAAATCAAAAAGAACACTCAGTACTACACATCCTAATCTCCAATATTGTCCAGTACATCCAGATCACTAGCTCCCTTTCGTTCACAACATCAAAACTCAATTTCTGTTCTGAGAGATGCTGCTTATAGGAACTACTATGTTAGTGTAGAGATTGAAGAATGACCTAGTCATAAAGCTGACAAGTCTGGAATACAAGCCAAATATCAGAGTGATCCCAATTTTTAGAAGTTCAACAAAAAAATAAAATAAAAACAAAAGCAAAAGAGTCCAAAACAGAACCAACCAATTAAAACCTGGCACAGTCCTCAGTCTAATTTACTGCCAACAGTCTTTTCTAAGGAAAACACATTTGCTTGCCAGTAGAAGAAAAAAAAAATGTCAGTGAATTTCCACACTTAGGAATAGCCATCAAGAAAGGCTTTGATATTTTTACTAGATGAATAATAGAGGGAGGTGAGACTGAATTAAAGAAACTTTTCAAAATATCTTGATATATAGCCATGTTCATAATGGAGAATACTTTAAAAAATATCGGTCACAAATTTTATAAGACTGTACAAGGCATAACTGGCCTTTAGTGCAAGGAATCAAATTAATCACAATATTTACTATAACCGGTTCCAGAAAACAGTCTGACTGCAGAATTATGGATCACCTGAAATTTCTTGTTGATGTCATTCCTACGTAAATAATTTTACAGTGTACTAAACAAAATGCAATTAAGGCATATGTTATTGGTGCTCAGATTCAACTTTTCCAGGAAAAGGTACAACTAGAATTCTAATGATCTGCAAACACAGTCTTATTTCTTGCCAGAAAAGGAACAGGAGTGAATCTAGGAGAGCAACTGAACCAAAGCCTTGAGTTTTTAAACCTTATTTTAATCTTTACTCCATAGTCTCTCATATCTTGTTTGAATTAAACTCTAGCTGATTTTCCTTCAAATGAGCTCTTTAATAATAGTGTAAAGTCTGCTTTATGAAAAGAAGAGATGGAAGAACTAGGTATCATCCATATACTGAAGATTCCAAGCAGAGTGTTATAAGTCTTGCATTTACTGGCATTAGTTTTGCATATAGGTTAAATAGCAGGGGGATAAGTTAGAATATAGATGTGACAGTGTTCACCCATCTTGGCAACCTGCAGATGTGGAATTTGAACAAACATAGCTATTTATGTATTTATGAAGTTTATTTGCTGCCCATCTCGTATCCAACGACTCTATTAATGATCAGTCAACCAACCTGGGCATTGCTAAGAATCCTGAGAATTTAAATGAGAAATGTTATAACATCACATTGGCACGGCAATACATTTCTCTCTAGCAATAGAAGCACACACCTGTGATTTAGCAAGGGAAGATTGAAAGACAAGGTCCAGACAAATAAGTTGTTTAAGTGAAGATGCAAGAAAGCTTTTGTATAATGAAGATTAGATATTGCAGAATGTAGGAATGTAGCCATATTTTACCTACAAAGTGATTTATTAACAATCTTGTCTAGGCTCAGGTTCTTTACATCTGGATTTACCAGCTTCAGCCCTCGCTAAAAGCTATATTTAACATGAAGCCATTGGCATAGAATCTGATATTATCATTATGCAGTTGCATATCTCAACTCTGGACTAAAAAGAAGATCTGCCTGAAGATTTATCCCAATATTTGGAGACTATCAGAATCTGGATGGTGATGAACTGGCTTAGACTTAATTCCAGAAAGATGGAATGATTTTGGATGTCTAACTGTCTTTAGTTCTAGCTTAGAACTTGTGCTGCCTTCTCAAAAGCAGCTTGTCACTTGGAGATACTTCAGGACTCACACTTTCTATTTAAAGAAAACAATTGTAGCTAGCCACATGTTATATGCTAGGCATCGGATTTTCCTGGATCAGGAGGATTTTCTGTCTGTCATTCACACTTCGAACATCTCCTGTTTGGATTATTATAGTAGGATCTCATGAGGTTGCCCTTGAAGACCACTTGAAAACTTCAGTTTTCAACACAGAACTTGAAATCCAGCAGAATCCACAGCGACTTTCACATCAAATTCCCATTATAATTCATTTATCAAAGTCACTATAACAGTCCTTGTCCCATAGCCAAGTAGAAATGGTTCATCTGAATCTATATAAGCCAGAAATACATTAAACTCAGACACCAGCATATATTGGGGGAATCCATGTGGAAGTCCATTATTACAACAATGATGATGGTGCTAGTGGTGGTGTGACATGTAATTATGGATTAATAATGGTTGTATGTCTGTGTTTTATTTCTTGTCTTGAAACTATTTCTTAAATCTCAAGCACTGAAATGAAATATTTCAAAGTGGCTGTAGTTGTATATTTTGTTTGGATTTAGTGGAGCAAAAGTACAAGCTTTGTGCAAGAATTACTCTTTGGTTTAATTTCCCATTTTGGTGAGTGGATGTTTGTGTTCTAGCCTTCAAGTAGACCACACTAAGAAGCCAAAGTCATACTGGACATTTTAAAAAAAAATTTATAAAGATACAGGAATGAAAAAATCTGCTCTCCCCCCTTTGTTTTCATAAGAAGTAGGAAAGGTCTTGTCTAAATCATTTTTTCAGATTACAGTTCTGCCCCTGATTTAGGTTTCTTTAATCTGAAAGTTGTCTTGATAGTGGCTCTTCCTCTTGTCCCTCAAGGCATTCCCTAATTCTACTACATCATAGAAACTTAGATAAATTGTTTGGATGGATAGATGGATTCTATACTGTAGGTTTGTTGTCATATTGTAATGCTTGTCACATCTCCTGATACTGTAGGAGTTTTAGGGCAGATTACCTTTGCTAAACCAACAGAACAGGTCATTCTGGCCTTCGTTTTACATCAATTTTTTCCCCCTTGTATAGAGCAGTGATGGCTAACTTTTTTGTGTGTGATCCCCCCATGTGTGCCCCACCCCCCATGCATGTGCATGCCCCTGTCACCTGCATGCCCAGCCCCACACATGTGCATGCATCTCACACCTGTGCCCCGCCACCTGCGCATGCGAGGCAGAGACTAAAAAACCAGCTGGCCAGAAGGAGGCATGTGGTAGAGCTGAGCTAGGGCAACAGCTCATGTGCCCACAGAGAGGGCTCTATGTCTGCCATAAGTTCGCCATCATGGGTATAGACTGAGGAAAACTAGTCTAGAAATGGGGATCAAACAAATCATGTAGATATGTTAAGTCTCCATAATTCCAGTTTCATAGTGGTTAAGATGCTGGGCTTTTTCTACCAGAATGTGGGCAGTTCGAAACTCAAGCACTGTGGATGGGGTGAGCTCTGTTCTTTCCTCAGCCAACCTAGTAGTTCAAAAGGAAACACAAGTAGCTAAATAGGTACCACCAGGGGTGAAATCTAAATTTTGTTACTACCGGTTCTGTGGGCGTGGCTTGGTGGGCGTGGCAGGGGAAGGA
>JANHFM010006300.1:208156-220784 GCA_032468115.1 Grayia smithii
GCTTTTTTGCTGAAGCTTCTGAAGCTTCTTTTGGAGGCTTTTTTCAGCCTCTGAAATCTCTGTTTGAGAGGCTGGGCCGGGCTACATTCGGAGTAAAAGACGCACCCTGATTTTCACCCTCTTTTTTGGGGAGAAAAAGCTTATACTCTAAAAATATGGTACATGCCTTGGAGTCTTGCTTGCTATGGATTTATTACTCGGAACTCTGACATGAAGTGGTATATAATTCTAAGTGCAATTGCTATTGCTACCTACAGTACATGCCAGACTGAGCACTGTATTTTTGATATACACTTTAGAAAGGTGAGGTAGGGGAAGTAATTTTCATGGAAGAGGAGGACAAGGAGTTAAGGTAGCAGTACCAGTACATCTGTGTCTGCATGGCAAGGACACAGAGTGCCTCGTAAAAACCATCAATGTGCTCTTTGTAAGCAAATATGCCCGTTGAATTCCCAGGATGGACTTGCTCAGGCTGCAGGTAGCCAGTGCATATCTCCCTTCTCAACTTATTTATGCTAGAAGAACAGAAATGAAACAGCCAGGGGCAGGCTCTTCAAATGACGTTAGTGCTTCCCAAGCCCTTAGTATCTATTATAATGAGAGGTGAAAGTATTTCTTTACTTGTGGATATTGATGCCACATATTGTCCTAAATCTACTGCTCCTAAATCTAATGAAGATTGTTGTTGGAGCTTCTGGACAAATGCAACATCAATCCTTTTTGCAACCTTTGGAAGTACATGTTGGAAGAAAAAAATTGACACAGAGCTTTGTGCATATGCCTGTTTGTCCTGATCATCTTTTGGGATGCGACCTGCTTTCAAAATTGCAAGCCACTATACTTTTTTTTACCGAAAAAAGAATTTTTTATCCTGTTTTTACCGAAACATGAATCACAAAGATATGTATATTTTTGGGGCTCTTTTGTAATCCACATGCACACATGATCTCCCACATCCATGGTGTCAATCCTAGATGCAGTATAATGTCCTGCATTTGGGCATCAGGCTTCCTCGAATGAGCAATTCCTCCTGTGGAAATTGCTCTGAAACCAGAGCTGAGCCTATGTAAGTTAAACAGTATGCAATATCTCAAAAAGCTACAGCAGGACTAAAGCCAATCATTAATCAGTTCCTGGAATATGGTCTTCTCAAAAAAAGAGAAATGTCCTTTCAACACCCCTGATTTTTCCAGTTAAGAAACCTGATAGATCTTTTCATCTGATTTTGGATCTTTGAGTCATTCATTTGCTTATGGTGACCATTCATTCAACAATGCCTAACCCTCTATACTTCGATGTTTTTGATTTCACCTACTTTTGCATGGTTTACTGGTTTGGGATTTAAAAAGATGCCTTTTTCTGTATTTTCCTTCAGTCAGATAGCCAGAAGTTGTTTCAATGATCAGAAAATGAACAAGTGCAAAGCTCTCAGATGTATTGAGCTGTGTTACAGGATTTTAAAAATAGCTCAAATATATTGTATGTGCATTTGGGGAGGGGTTAATCTTCTAAATTTAACTTTGCTTTGCATTTATACGTATAATTTATACATATAATTTTTATATCTATATCTATACCATCTATATCAGGAGTGTCAAACTCACGTCAACACAGCAGCGTCACGTGATATGTCGGGACTTTTAACCCCTTCACTAAGACAGGCATGGGCCTGGCCAGTGCATGATGCATCCGGCCCAGGGGGCGGGAGTTTGACAGCCCTGATCTATATCAGTTCTTTTCAAATTGGCAACTTTAAGATGTTTATAGCAATAGCACTTAGACTTATATACTGCTTCATAGCACTTTATAGCCCTCTCTAAGCAGTTTACAGAGTTAGCATATTGCCCCCAACAACCTGGGTCCTCATTTTACCCACCTCGGAAGGATGGAAGACTGAGTCAACCTTGAGCTGGTGAGATTTGATCTGCTGAACTGCAGCTAGCAGTCAGCTGAAGTAGCCTGCTGTACTGCACTCTAACCACTGCGCCATCTCGGCTCTTGTTTTGACTTCAACTTCCAGAATTCTGAGACTTGAAGTCTACACATTTTAAAATTTGCTAAGTTTGAGAAACACAGTTCTATATCTACACACATGTATCAAACATATATGTCCAGGAGGATCCAAACATAGGAAGGAAAATGATTGGCTTTTGTTTTTCTGGTACACAAAGGTGGAAGGACATAGCAGTGGGAAATTGGCCCATAAAAGATTATGATTACCAGCTTGAAATAACTTGAATAACTTGCAACCTGTTTACTAACTAACTTGCAACCATTTTCTTAATTCAGAGTCAAGGCAGCATGAACGTAGGAGAAGAGCAGTTGAAATGGTAGGTGTGGATATGTCCAAAGAATCTCATCATCATTGGCACATCAAAGTGAAATGTCTTTGCTATCCCTAAGAAGAATTCAGTTTGATCCAGGCAAATTTAGAACAGACCCACTAAAATAGAGGACTTTAATTAAAAATGGCTGATTTGTGGTACTGATTTCAATTGATCTACTCTAACTGTGATTAAGTCTGTATCTAACCTGTGGTTAGATATATTACAGAAGTTTATCTCTAGGATGAAGGCATTCGTCTTCATTCTCCAAGATAGAAGGTCTCTGATGCCCAATGTTTTTTAAAAGATAGCATTTTCTCTTTTCTCTCACTACACCAATTTCTTTTCAAGTGAAATAGTGTGAGTCATCAATCCATCATGGCAAAAGAGGCCTGTCATGAAAGGAGTCCACCAATTTCTTAACTATTTCTTACCTCAAACATTGCAGTCAAGCTTCCATATGTTTATTTAGAACACTGGGAACAAAGAAATATTTGGGATTCTGTGTTAAAAATGCATGTCTTTGGGGAATGTTTCATACCAAAGGATATATGTTTGTAGTTGTATACAAGATGCACAAATCTGGCACAAGATCAGGGGTGAAATTCAGCAGGTTCAGACAGGTTCTGGAGAACCAGTAGCAGAAATTTTGTGTAGTTCAGAGAACTGGCAAATACCACCTCTGGCTGGCCCAAGACTGGAGAGGGAATGAAGATTTTGCAATGTCCTTCCTCTAGGAGTGAGGAGGGAATGGGGATTTTGCAGTATCCTTCCCCTGGAATGGGGTGGGAATGGAGATTTTGCAGTATCCTTCCCCTGGAGTGGGGTGGGGATGGAGATTTTGCAGTGTCTTTCCCCTGCCATGCCTACCAAGCCACACCCTTCAAGCCACGCCCACAGAACCGGTAGTAAAAAAAATTGAATTCCACCACTGCACAGGATGGATTAAGTCAAATATATGAATCTCTCTCCCATAACTGACTAAGGAAGACCAGGGTAGTGCTTTTACAATCCCATTCACATTTTGGGGATGTTGGGAAATTATTCATATTCTGAGAGAGAAGATCTATGAGGTAGCAATCAGTCAGTAAACTTACCATTCACTGTCAGAAAACCCTTTTTCAGGCACATTGTTATAACTGCCATGACCCAGTTCTGAGCTGTCAGTAAAATGTTTTTGAAACTTCACTATCCCATCCAATATCTGATCTTTACATGAATTTAAACAAAAAACAGCCATGACAATGATGCCATAAAGTAAATTTGGGGGATTTAAAGATAAATTCATTCATTTATCTTTATTATACTAAATCACAACACCAAGGGTGGAGTGAGTAGAAAATTTCAGCCTGGAATAGCCGTTCGAAGCCTATGGATAACTTGATTTATTTATGCCATCACAAAAATGTATATATTTACATAGAAATAAATCCCATTAATTTTAAAGGAAATTACTCTGTGTTAAAATTTGAATTTCTGAGAAAAAAAAGGTCTGAAAAATTATTGAGGTAAACATTAAATTCATGCATAATCAAAATATGAGCTAATATAAACACCTGCCATGATAATGAAACATAATTGAGCATATTATGTATATAATCAGATGAACTGAAAACTGAAGTATTGATAGTTACTTTTCTGTGTAATTATCCTTCCCTGGTGAGCTTGTTTGTGTGAGTATGTGCAGTCATATGCATACAGATAGACCTCGACTACTAACCACTCACTGAGCAACTATTGAAGTTATGACAGCACTGAAAGGGGAGATTTATTATTGGTCCTCAAAGTTGTGGCCATTGTAGCCCCTCAATTGCAACCCCTCAATCCCATGATCATGATTTGGGCACTTAACTGCCACATATTTGCAGTCACACAGTCACAGTCCCTGTGGTCATGTGACTGTCATTTGAGGCCTTCAAAGTCAGCCTCCAACATTCAAAGTTAACTTCCAAAAGTTAATGGAGAAGCTGACAGGAAGTCACGAGTTAAAGTCACATGATGTCACATTTAATGACCTGTGGTTTATTTGCTTAACAACCACAGCTTCAGTGATGAAGTTGCCAGTTCCAGTTGCAATCACTAAATGAGTGTTACCTATATATTTCAAAAGCAAATTCATCAGTTATTCATTTAAAACAGGGCCCATGGGCTGGATGTGTCACACACTGGCCACATCCATGCCTGATTTAGCGAAGGGGGAAAAGTCACAGTACGTCACGTGACGATGCCATGACGATGCAAGTTTGTGACCCCTGATTTAAAACATTGTGATACTGCCCTTTAATAAAATACTGCCCTTTTACAAAAAGTCCATTAAACATGATGAAACGGTGACGAACAATGTGATTCAAATTAGTAAAAGACAACATTTAAAATAATATTACAAAAATAAAATATATTAGAGACTAAGACTGCAAAAAGAAAAGTCAGAACAGCAAATTAACTAGACATAGATACCATGAAACGTATCTGAAAATGTGAATGTGGGTTGCTTTTAAAATGGTCACCAAGAAACTTTTCTGGAGTTCTATATATCTGCTGCTACTTTTATATTTCACTTGACCATATCTATCTATCTATCTATCTATCTATCTATCTATCTATCTATCTATCTATCTATCTATCTATCTATCTATCTATCTTTCAAATTACTTAACACCCATTTCACTTATGCTAGCAATACAGAGTCAATGTAAATCCACTATGTTAGAGCACTGTTTAGGGCACCCTCAAATTCCCACTTGACTATGAAACTTGCTGTGAAACCTTTGGCCAACCCTCGACTTACGGTAATTTATTTGGCAGGTCTGTTGTGAGTTTACAAAGGAATGATATTTAATATTTTGAGTACCTAGAGAAGAAGTAAACACCTTCTGTGGGAGGAGGAAGCAAGGCCTTCCTTAAAATTTGGGTGGTGGGTTGGAGGCTATGCTTTAATCTAGGACAACCCCCCCCCCCATCTTTTTGGCACCAAGGACTGATTCTGTAGAGAGAGGTTTTTCCGCGGACCAGAGGGGACATGGTTTCACATGTTGCCTTCATCCCACAGATGGGGTTTCATTTGTTTGCATAGCCCGGTTTCCGGCATGCTGTAGCCTAGTGCTGGACCATGGACTGGAGGTTGGAGACCCCTGCTCTAATCAATGCAGTATTGTACTGAAGGGAGAAATCAAGTATCTTGAAATGTCATTTAGATGTAAGTGAGGTGGAAATTAAACACAGCAGGCCTTCTGATTTTTCCTTCAAGCTACCAGACCTGAACTGTTACCAGGCCTGAATTATAGAAACATCTACAGTAGTGGCCAAAATTGTGGAAACCTTTTGAGAAAAGTGTATTTTTGAGGTTTGATGGCTAATAACACAACTTTTTATTTTTTTGAGTTTCAAGATAATATTCCACTGCTGGAACGGCCTGGGAATAGCCCAGACCTTAACCCAATTGAAAATCTATGGAGCCGATTAAAGTAACTTGTTAGTCAGAAGCAACCCAGCAATAAAACCCAGTTAATAGAAGCAATCATTCAATCTTGGTTTCACATTACAACAGCTGCAGAACTAAAAGACTTGGTTCACTCCATGGGAAGACATTATAAGGCTGTAATTCATGCTAAAGGTTACCCAACTAAGTATTAACTAACGTGATAACTTTTGTACATCTCATTTTTTCTACCTGTTTCACTTTTCTTCTTTACACTGTAACTGCTATTCTAATAGCAAATCCTTCATAAATGTTATTGCACTACATTCTTGATTAAATTATCTTTCCATTGATATATAATTTTATGGTACTACTCCAAAAAAGTGGTGTTATTAGCTAGTTTTAAAAAATACATTTTTCCCAAAAGGTTTCCACAATTTTGGCCACTACTGTTTGTCAAATATGGCATCTTAAAAAACAACAACAGTAAAATAAGGCACCTGTTTGTTATCTAAGCACCATTACTTTTAGAGGGTTTTTTTTTTTTTCAGTACCCTAAGAGGGGGAAAAACCCATACAAACCTTTCTAAAAAAAAACTTTTCTAGGATAAACATCTATTGGTGCAGTACCTTTAACAACTGAGGTACATAAAACAAAAAGTAGTTTATTATAGCTATAAACATAACATTTCCAGAACTTCAGATAGGTGAAGGATTAACCTCCCCCTTTTCCAAAATATACAAAAAACTCTCTGCTACACCATACTATTATATTGTATTGTTGGTTATGATTCTTCTTGCTTATCACCTATTAACTTTTAAGATTCTACAAACTTAATCTTATAGAATATTTTTAAAAATCACTTTTTGAAAGTCTTATAAACAAAAAATATTTTTGCATTCATGTACACAGAAGATTAATTTATGTTAGTTCAACCCTACTTTTGGACAGTACAAAGAATTCATGCAAATCCCATCCCATCCTATAGCACAATACTATTGTGTCATGGGGAAAAAAACTTCCATATTTTAATGCTGAAATTATATGTTAGATATTTTTTAAATAATATGTGAACCAGTTCTTGAATGTATGGAGAAGGACAGTATGGAGAAGGATGGCTGTCTTGTATCCCTAAACAACTATAATGCTAGTTGCCCTCTTATATAATTCTAAAGAAGATTTAATTTGCAAAAGTTTGTTATTGTTCTTTCATTTTCTTCGTCTTTCTGCTTGCCTGACATATTTACATCAAGATATGGAATATTAAGTATATTTCTAAACCCCATATACAGAATAAGTTTATAGAAGCCGATGAAATACAGTAAAGAGTTTGAAATCCTATTGGGTTCCTATTGGCTTTGGTGAGTGTGGTTTCTCATTTGTTGTATTGGATATGAAAATAAATAAGTCATCTCAAAGCTGGCGTAGATTGGAAAGTGAGACTTGAAGCATGATTGTACAAACAGAGTAAAGCAATGTATTGAGTTGAATTTAACTCCCAGTTCTTCAGGGGCTATTCCATGCAGTTTTCTTGACAAAAATGTAGAAGTGGTTTTTTTTTTTACACCATATATTTTATTTCTGATTCTACTATACAGCATGGAGATTTCCTAACAGACTTCCATTTATATATTAACCAGGACTGACCTTACTTAGTTTCTAACTCCAGTGTAGCATGCCGCAATGCCAACTGTGAGAGTAAACTATGGTACTAACCTTGAACTATAGCTGAGAAATTGTATTAGCACAAGAGCTACTGATGTACTCAGAATAAGATTAGGGGAGTCCTGAAAAGAAAACCCTAGACTGAATAATGAGGTGCTAAATCTAACATGAGATGCTTAATATCATTCTTGCATCAATCCATTTTCTGCATTTCTACCACACAGTGAGGCACAAAAAGAGTCACAATGTTTAAAGCGTAGGTGAAATCTACAGAAAATACAAATATAATTTTATTTGAACATTCTTCTTTTTTAAAGATTTCTAACATGTACAGAACAGTGGTGGGTTTCAAAAATTTTTACTACCGGTTCTGTGGGCATGGCTTGGTGGGCGTGGCAGGGGAAGGATACTGCAAAATTCCTCCCGATCAGCTGGGACTTGGGAGGTAGAGAATAGATGGGGGCAGGGCTAATTAGTGGTGGTATTTACTGGTTCTCAGAACTACTCAAAATTTCCACTATCAGTTCTCCAGAACTGGTGAGAACCTGCTGAAACCCAAGTATGGTACAGAATCAGACTGAAACAAACCTGTGGTGCAAAAAATGTGAAATAGAATATGACAGGGCAGGGCTGACTCTAAAACTTTTGTGTGTGGTAAATAAACATGATCTCAGCATAAGCAGTTTAGGAACATTGGTCTTTATGATTGAACACTGTCCTATATTCCCAAGGGGGGAACCAGATGTGAGACTTTAGGAACTTAATCCAGAAAAATAATGTTATTGCAAAGTCAATAAAATACAGAATCATAGTCAGTTACAGAACTGTGTTTACAAATAAGAGCAACAAAAAGATGGCAATTAGACAATGGCAAATTGTATGTGTGTGGTGGTGGGGAGAACACAGAAAGATCCAGGAGAGGAAATAAGTTGAAAAATCATTAGAGAAAGTGTAATTGGAAATAACAAAAGTTCTTTCCCTGATCTATAATGAATTAAAATACAATAAAAAGGAGCAATAGATTCTCAGCTTTTCCTCAATTTCTTTGATGGGTCTTTAAATCAGTGTTGACTCCTAGTGACCAGCTGGATGAGTCCCTGCAGTTTTCTTGGGAAGGTTTTCAGAAGTGATTTGGCCTTGCCCTTTTCCTTGGACACAGAGAGAGACTAGCTGGTCTAAGGTCACCCAGATGGCTTTGTGCTTAAGGCAGGTCTAAAATTCATAATTTCCTGGTTTCTAGGGGGGAAAAAACACAAAGCACAAAGTGTTCTGATATTTTAAGATTAAAGTGCATCTTTCTCTAGGCAGAAGGTTGCTGTGAAAGGAGGCAAAGACGGGAGTTTCAAAAATAGACTGTGGATGGCTGGAAGACCTCATCAAACATGTTGGTTGGTTGGTTGGTTGGTTGGTTGGTTGGTTGGTTGGTTGGTTGATTTCATGCCTTTATTAAAATTCTGCACACCTTTCTCCTCCTATTTTCCCCACAACAACAACCCTAGGGGTGAGTTGGGCTGAGACAGTGTGACTGGCCCAAGATCACTCAACTGGAATTCAAAGCTAAAGTAGGACTAGAACCCACAGTGTCCAGCTTTCTAGCCTGGTGTCTTAACCACTAGACCAAACTGGGTTTCTTTATGGAGATGTTTCAGAATTCTATAAGCAAGCACTTTTTGGAACAGGAGTTCCTGAAAAGTACAGGTAGTCCTTGACTTATGATCACAATTGAGCTTCAAATTTATGTTGGTAAGTGAGATATTTGTTAGGTGGATTTTGCCCCATTTTATAATCTTTATTGCCATATTTGTTAAGTGAATCATGGCATTTATTAAGTTAGGAACATGGTTGTTAAGTGAATATGGCTTCAACATTGACTTTGCTTGTCAGAAAGTCGCAAAAGATGATCACATGACCCAAGAACATTACAATTGTCATAAATATGAACCAGTTGCCAACTATCCAAATTTTGTTCACGTGACCATGGGCATGCTGCAATGGTCTTAAGTGTGAAAAATGGTCATAACTCATTTTTTTACTGCTGTTTTAACTTTGAACAGTCACTAAATGAACTGTTATAAATCAAGGACTACCTGTAGTTGCCCATCTTTCTCCACTCTTGAGAACTGAATAGGAGAAGATGGCAGGCCTACTTTCTAAACACAAGGAAATGCCTGATAAGTGTTTTTAATTTCTGATGCAAATTAATTTATTGATTACAAATTTTTCCTAGTTAATTAGGCATTTCTAGGAGGCATCAAGGGTTCAAAATACCCTTTTTCTCTGTTTCAGTAAAGATTACTGGAAGCACATGCTGACACTCAGTTCTCTTTACATGATAAACCTTCATCGGGTAAAACAGCAAAAGGTAAGTACTGTGACAAGACAGAAGTAGTTCAGCCATATCTAAGCTGCTTCGTTCCCTCATATAAGCGATTGGAATTGTAACTGGAAGATGCATTTTTCATTTCATTCAGTTACCTTAGTGTTTTGAAGACCATGTTTGCCATATGGTGATTGGGGCTGAATGTATTGGTAAATTTTCTCCCAAAAATGGAACTAGGGGGCTTCACTAACACTAGAACTAAGACTTACATACCACTTCACTGTGCTTTTACAGCCCTCTCTAAGCGGTTTACAGAGATAGCATATTGCCTCCAACAATCTGGGTCCTTATTTTACTCACTTCAGAAGGATGGAAAGCTGAGTCAACCTTGAGCTTGGGGAGATTCAATCTGCCAAATTTCAGTCAGCCGGCAGTCAACAGAAGGATCCTGCAGTATTGCATTCTAACCACTGTGCTACTGCAGTTCTTGGAAAGCAGCAGAGCAGAAAGGGTGGATATAAAAGAAATTAATAAAATGAAATGAAATTAATGTTACAAAAGGGAGTGGTGGAAATGGGAGCCACTTGCCTTCTTGTATCTCCCTGTTTCCATTCCTACACTTAAGATCCCACCCTTAATCTTGAAGCAAACTTCTGTTCTTCCTGCAATTCAGCATCCCTAATCAGGACAGCAAGTTGTGATTCCCAGTCGGCAAAAATGCTCTAGATCAAACATTGTTTTGAGATGTTCTAGGAAACAAACAAACAAACAAACAAACAAACCAGAAATTGCAACTTGGAAAATGTCAGAGAGCTTGCAGAGGAAATCCTACAAAATGATAATCTTTTTTCAGGATAGGGGGATAGCCTTCTGTGAAAATGCAGTTCCAACTGGCTGCATTTTGTTCATACTAAGTGTAAATAAATTAAGAATATTATAGCATATATTGCAGAAGTAAAATCTGTACTCAGGTTATCTTCAGGCTATTTTCTTTCCTTCTTAATCCAGGATAGCAGAACCTGTTACTCTTTGAATGTTTTTGATTTGACTGTAGCTCCCAACAAGTGTGATTACTGAAGGATGCTGAGAATTGCGATCAGCATCTGGAGACCCGAACATTACTTGCTTTTGGCTTGCTCTTATAATTTCTTCTAGCTTCACTCCATCAAGCATGATGGATTATCATAAAATACTTTTAAATACGGTAATATGTTGATACAGCCTCAAAAATGAAAGAAACATGGCAAACATCAATTTCTTTCTTTTGTAGTTCAAGGCAAGAGCTATCTGTATGTAAACCTAGGAGAAGGGCATTTCCTCACTACAAAACATCAATTTCTAGATATTTACTCTTTCTTTTGTAGTTCAAGGTAGTGACCTATCTGTATGGAAACCTTGGAGAAGGGCATATTCTCAGTACAAAGCCTGTACTTTGCATTCAGAATTTACTTGCTGGTATCTGTATTTAAAAGGATTGTGCGGAAGACTTATAGTTTAGATATAGAGAAAATGCATTCTGTAACTTCCTTCCTTCCTTCCTTCCTTCCTTCCTTCCTTCCTTCCTTCCTTACTTCCTTTGCATAAATTGTTGCACTGAAAATAGTCTTCCTTACACATCAACAGTTTAAGCTATCTAGCTTTCCTAACAAGCTGAATCTACCTAACAAAACTACCTAACAAAGCTGAATCAAATATACCAATAGCAATAGTACGTAGATTTATATAACACTTCACAGTGCTTTACAGCCCTCTCTAAGCGGTTTACAGAGTCATCATATTGCCCTAACAATCTGGGTCCTGATTTTACTGACCTTGGAAGGATGGAAGGATGAGTCAACTTCAAGCCGATAAGAATCGAACTGTTGAACTGCTGGCAGCATTTTAAGTACGTTTTATACTTAAATTGTTGATGGGTATACTTGCAGAAACCCATAGAGGTCTACAAAATTCACTGAAAATGGTATAAACAATTTATGAGAAAAAAAAGTAAATAATTTATGAGAAAAAAATGATCACAATGGGAAAAAAATCATACTGCAAATAACTTTCCCATAATGCCAAATCCATAATTCTTCTTCTGCAGCAATGATCAAAGATTTGCTTTTTATATTCAATAGGGCCTTCATACAGAGTTTGATTTGCTTTCTTAGGCAATTCTATATGCTTTTGATATGAGTTGAGTTGAGAAAAGATGGCTGATTTCAGCATTATATTCTGAACTCAAAGTCCATAAAACTTTGAGTCTACACTTTGCAATATGCAAAAAACTTTGCTGCTACAATTTAATTCTATTCAAACTACATTTTAATTCAATTGGATATAGATGGCAATTATCAGGAGCACTCTAAAGTTGGTCTGAGAAAAGATATCATTAGGCAGTTCAGCGGTTCGAATCCCTAGTGCCGCGTAACGGAGTGAGCTCCCCTTATTTGTCCCAGCTTCTGCCAACCTAGCAGTTTGAAAGCACATAAAAAATGCAAGTAGAAAAATAGGGATCACTTTTCTGGGAAGGTAACAGCACTCCATGCACCTTTGGTGTTGAGTCATGCCAGTCACATGACCATGGAGATGTCTTCGGACAGCATTGGCTCTTCGGCTTAGAAATGGAGATGAGCACCACCCCTAGAGCAGGAGACGATTAACACACATGAGCGGGGGAACCTTTACCTTTACCACTGTGTCATCTTTAGTCTTGACAGAAGGGAAAAAAAATCTCAGTTATAATAACCAATCTCAATTTACAAAAGCTATACATACCTAGGTTTAGTAGCATTAAAATCTGCTTTTCTTGCAGAGGATCCCTGGGGTTCAACCCAGGGGTGGGTTCTACCCACCTTCGCTACCGGTTCTCTTCGTGCACACGCGTACATGCGCGTGCGTGACATTTGCACGCGCACGCG
>JANHFM010006300.1:239539-251350 GCA_032468115.1 Grayia smithii
ACTCAAATATTTTGGCCACCTAATGAGAAGGAAGGACTTTCCTAATGCTAGGAAAGATTGAGGGCACAAGAAGAACGGGACGACAGAGAACGAGGTGGCTGGATGGAGTCACTGAAGCAGTAGGTGTGATCTTAAATGGACTTCAGAGGATGGTAGAGGACAGAAGGCCTGGAGGAACATTGTCCATGAGGTCGTGATGGGTCAGACACGACTTCGCAACTAACAACAACAGCAACAAATTAAGACCAGCATATTTTTTGAAATCTATAGAATGCATTCCAACAAAATTGATATCCACACAACTTCATCAAAAAGTCACTGACCACTTAATCCAATACAGCACAACTAACACAAATCGTAAAAAAGAATTATGCTGCCATACCTCAAGAATATCTTAGAAACCACAAATAGACTACTACAACCACATGGAATCAGCATAGCACACAAGGCAACTAAAGTCCTTCAAAACATCCTGAGCCAACCAAAAGACCCAGCAACCAGAACAAACAGGAATCATCTACAACATACAATGTACAATGTACAGCTACTACAACAACCTCTATGTAGGACAAATAGGCAGAAGACTGGCAGAACACATCCATGAACTGGCAGTCAGAAGACATGACAAAAATTCTTTAAGTTCACAAAATTAGATAAGATAAGATAAGATAAGATAAGATAACTTAACTTTTATTGTCATTTTTTTTTACTGTGAGGACACTGGTCCACATTAAAAATGAAATTCTGTTGCTTGCTCTCAAAAGAAAGTATATATCTACCCAAACACATACTGTACATAACATACAGTACATATGGACATGCTATATAAATACATAAATATATACCTGCATAAATATATACCTGTAATATATGTGTGTTTGTGTGTGTGTGTATGTGTGTACGCGTGTGTGTTTTACTGCTATATATTTTTAATACGTAGTGAAAAAAGAAAATTTGAGAGCTCACAAGGTTGATGCTATATGGAAGAAAACTGTGATTGAATCTAGATGTTCTACTTTGAATACCACAAAGCCTCCTCCCAGAAGGTAACAACGAAAACAGATCATGAAGAGGATGTATAGCATCCCAGACAATTCTGCGGACTCTGCTCAAGCATTGCTTACATGCTATGTCCTGGATAGAAGGCAGTGCACTACCAATTATCTTTTCTGCCATCTTCACCATTCTCAGTATTGCCTTCCTGCCTGAAGCAATAATGCTTCCAAACCAGACTGTAATGTTTCAATTGGGAAAATGTGACAACCCCAGACCATAGTCCAAAACTGCCAGGGAATTTCTGGAAGCCTGGCACTCTGACAAATCAGCCATCAATAGACACAGAGACATTAACAACACCTATAAACTATACAAAAGAGACAATCAACCAGCCCAAAAGAGAAAAAGTCCCCAACATCTCTCCACCAGTATTCAGCACTCAAACCAGCATAGATTAATTCCGAGGTTAACTTCAGACTAACAATCAAGTAAGCAATATCCCAATCAAGAAAATCTCAAAAGCCCATTCGTAAACAGCTGAACCAAATAATCTCTAAGACCGCCCCCACCAACACAGCCAGGCAAGAGACCAAAATATAAACTGACCGCAAACAGCACTCCTTACTCTGGTAGCACTGATGATGTTACCTAGTTAGGGTAATGAAATGTCTGCAAGAAAACATGCATGCTCAGAGAACACCAAGAACCCCTCAGTTTGAAATCTAAATGCAGTGTGGTCCACTAAATTATCTCTCACAAAAAAATTAGTTCGGAAATTCAACTACCTATCTACCTACCTAGGTTAACAGTAGAAAAGTTGCTTTAATTCAAATAATAATTAATGTACAGAGTTACATTAAATCAAGAAGTGATGTTTTTCCCCTCTAAAAAGTTGCCCTAGTAAAACAGTTGAAATTTCAGGGAACTTTTCAAAAGTGAGATTACTTGAAAGAAGCCCAAATAAGAGTAGTGAGTGCTAAGATAGTGAAAGGAACTTCTGACAGATGTCTTCTATCTCAAAAAACCCTTTGATTTACCAAAGTAGACTCCCCTGAGGAATGGATAACAGTAGAAAACTACTGCAGATGTTGTCCATCATTCTATACTACAAAAATTTATAAAAATCTGGTTATATTTGGGAAAGTCAGATTTTAAAGATATATTGGAACTAATTCTAAGTAAATTGCATTACCAGGTTAATTTGTACTGGAAAAAGTTTTTGTAAGCTTTTTATAATATTAAACAGGATTTTTAGATCAAAAAAATCTGCACAAAGGTGACTGCAGATTTGTAAAAAAAAATGATTTGCTGGAAAAAATATATATATGAAATACTAGAAGCTGTGCCCCTGGGGTACTGACACAAATTAGTTTTTAATTAATCTATATACCTGTAAGAAGATAAAGAAAGAATTCAACTGTGTTTTGACCATCGGATATATGAAAATTGTTCAAACTGTGATGCCAATGAAAAAGCAAGCTTTAAAAGCATCAGCATTTATTTCACACAGCCTACAAAGTGCCGCCTAAGCTGCGTCCTATGAAAGTACTAAAAGCACACAGTGGAGAGCATTATCTCAGCTTGCAGTAATCAGTCTAAGAAGATTAAATGGTTGAATCTTTATTTCAGTTTTGTTTCCTAAGCCAACTTTATCTTCATTCACAGCATAACTGTGGAAGATGAGTGGCAAACTTGGCAAGGAATTGTTATTCTTCTGGCTGGGCCTCCTCTCTGAAGGTGCTTCTTATTTGCTTTGCCTACTCTAGCTGTAGTTTGGCTAAGGATACTTTCTCTCGCACTTCCCCCCCCCCCCCACCACCCTTTTTTTTTTTAAAGAACTCATGTAATTTCTTTCTCACATTCCCTTGCCTTGCTGTGCGTGGAAAAAGATTAGGAGACAGGAACCCTAGAGCTTTGAAGCTCCTGCTGCAGCTGTAACAGCTTGCCTTTTTCCAGCAGGGAAAAGAAATGATAGTAGATTGAAAGCCCAAGAGCTTCAGGGGTCTTCAGGGGATTTGGAGTCTCTTGAAGCTACAGATTTTGACTTCAGTCTGCTACTGGGAAAAGTGAGGGCATGCTATAATTTTAATTAAACTTGTACCGTTATGGAGTCATCGATCTGGATTGAGCTTCTGTTGTTCCCAAGGGTTAAACAACATCTCAAGAGTAGCAGCTTCTTGCAATTCATTAAAGGCAGATCACTGACCCAGCTTCACTTAAAATCAGTGCTCTTTCCCTTCTGGAAAAATAAAGGATGAAGCAAAGCTCATCACTTCCTGGGGAACTGGAAAAAGATGTTTGCTTGATGAGGTGTAGACCACAAAGAAAAGTCCCATCCTTGGTGTACACACTGCATTAGAGTTCACTAGTTTTCATTTCATCCACACGTACCAAGATAATTCCCAATTTATTTAGTTGGGATGGGGTGATAGTGGTAACTTTGTTTTGCTTTTTAAATTTATTTATTTATTTATTTATTTATTTATTTATTTATTTATTCATTCATTCATTCATTCATTCATTCATTCATTCATTCATTCATTCTATTATTTCAGGACATGCAATTCTGGCTTAAGGGCTGCATTGAGTTTTTCACTGGCATGCCAAGCCTATTTTTTGAAAAAAGTTATAAATAAAAATGTATATATTATTTTATTATCCTTACATATAAATAAAATTTAAATATATCATGAAAAAGTGGTAATGAACCAAAATAAAAATGTATATATTATTGTATTATCCTTACATATAAATGATATTAAAATATATTATGATTAACCTCCAATCACATATTTAAATATTTTCTGACATTTTCCCTTAATTATGAAGTTAGCTGAAAAATCATAAAGTTCACCAACAAGTCTTGATTTTTTATTACATTTAAATAGATGTTCAACAGCTATTACATAGGTGATAATGGACAGAGAACACATATAGAAAGAAGAAAGTATGCTGTAATCATCTAGATAATTTTATTTTGCAAATATGGTAGCAACCTCATTCACCCTGGCCAGTAATGAGGTATACTGGGAGTTGTAGTTTAGTTTGAGTTTATCAAATCAAACAAAGCAAATTTTAAAATGATGTTTAAAAGTTATGACAATTTGTTTTAGATTTACAGAAAAATGAATACAATCCATCAATGGAATTGTGTATCTCTCTATATAGTATTATAGTTTTCTCATCAAAGTTATTTTCAATTTTTCTAAACTTAGTAGGAAATTTTATCAGACAGTCATTTCCCCTCAAGGATTTTAATGCTTGGTTGATATATATTGAGAAATTAATATTTTTAGCCTTTGAGAATGGCACTCAAATACCTCTGTAGTCCAAGAGGGCAGCCTTCATTCTGTAGCATGTCAAAAATGCCTTTGAGGCTAATTTATTTCCTGCTGCTGGTTATATACTCAATACAGACACAGAACTGTACATTATAGAAGTAATGAAAAAGAAGAACAAGCCTTAAAGTCCTAGCATATCATTTTGAAGAATATGTAACTCCTCTCATACAATTTCTATTATTGACTTGCCCAATACCTCTGATTAAGTTTTTCTAAAAATAAAATCCAAAGGTTTATCGCCTAACTTATTGACTATATATGAATCTGTCCTTTACTGCTTGTGGCTTTTCTGATTTCAACTGACCTATAGAAAAGTTACATCACTCAATGTTTTATATTGTATCATATATGTCAACTTAATCTTTTATATGATTTAGAAAACATGGTATTTACAGTGACCATTTCCCCCTTTCATATCTTTCTTTCTTTCTTTCTTTCTTTCTTTCTTTCTTTCTTTCTTTCTTTCTTTCTTTCTTTCTTCCTCCTCCTCCTCCTTCTTCTTTTTCTCCTTCTCCCTCTCCTTCTTCTCCTTCTCCTTCTTCATCCTATTGAGCAAAGTTCAATTAGAAAGATTATTTTCCATCCAGAAAGTGTCCTTTGCTTGCCATTATAGTTGTCCTTGATGCAATTCATTTTCTTCCCTTTGTTCAGTGAAACTTTTAAGACTTTTGGTGATATTTTCTTTTGTTGATAGAAAGAATCCATAACAATGTTGATGATCATAATATTAACAATGATAATAATTGTGTTTAAGAGAATCAATTGCATAAGAGAAACCCTGCACTGTCATTTGCCTATTTTATATCAGAGAAGGCAACACGGAAAAAATATGCACCCCCTTGGATTGTAAAAAGATACAAAAAGGAATGAATAAAAATTATTAAAGACTAGTTGTGGCCAATTTCATATACACAATATAAATAATTTATATATAAAATATAAATTCCTTCCTACTGACCAACATTTGGAAGATGACCACTAATTTAGTTCATTTTAGAACTGTGAGATTATATAATTGGAAATGCTATGTAAGTCAAGTCCAACATGATTCTTGATATAGGAATCTAAATTAAAGCTTTCATGATAGATGGCTCCAGCCTTGTCTTAAACTCATCCCATGAAGGAAAGTTTACTATCACTCTGTCTCTGGATAATTGTTTTTTGTCAAGCTACTTTTGAAAGAGGCACTAGTGACATACATTAAAGATAAGCCTGTGATTAGCTACTAATATTATAGTTGTATGCCAGCAAGATGGGGACTGTGTAAGGACACTTTGAAGGCTTGAACAAATCAGAAGTATCCATCTTTAAATGGAAAGATTACTATTTTCTAAAAGGTATAAAAAGATTTTAAAGATAAAAATCAGTACTAAAGTCTGAGTTGGTCAGTATCAGAGTTCTTATTTATAGCAAAAGGAGCAATGTCAGAAATCAAAATTCAAACACTTGTCACCTCCCTTGATTTTTATTTACTTATTTATTAATTCATGCATTCTATTTTTATCCCTCTGAAATCTCAGGACTCTCAACAGTTAAAGTGTCACAGTAAAAATAACAATGACTTCAAACGACATCCAGTACAGAGTACCAAAACAAAATCAAAGTAGGAAAGAGTAAGAACAAGAGGCACAAGGGATGTTACTGAAAGCCTGTTTGAAAAAGTTAGTTGTGTCTATGTGGAGGCGAGGGGTAATGTGATCTCACTGAGAAGTCTATTCAATAGTACTAGTGTTACTACAACCTTCTAAATTTGGCTTTTCTGATGTTCTGAAAATGTGGGACCATAAATCCCCCTCCCTAGATGATCTATTAGGCTGGGATGATTCTAGTTGGGGGAGGCAATCCCATAGTTATCCACTTACAAACCCATTAAGTGATTTTTTTAAACAAATATTTTTATTAAACAGTTTTAAAAACAAAGCAAAATCTTTGTCAATTTTTCTTTTCTACAATTTTGCATCGGTAGACATTTCTTACTTCTCCATTTTTCCTCCCTTATTTCAATTTATCCTTTATACATATAATTCTAATTAATTAAGTAATTTTTACTAGCCCTTTAAATTATATTTCGAATTTAACTGTTAAGCTGTGCAGGGCCCATAGTGTAAATGTAGTAAATTCCCAGTATCGGGAGCCAGTTAAGGCCACAACTTCTTGATTTATTGTTATTTTTAGGTCATTGATGAGGAACCTTTTTGGCACCGTCGCACACGCATGTAAGTGCTTGTTAGAGCTGTGCTTCAGAAAAGCTGAACTTCTGGGTTCTAGCGTGTGTGTGCACCTAACAATCAGCTGGTCAGTGCACATGCACAGGCCGGTATTCGGCACTGCTGTGCACGTGAAGGGATTGCACTCTGGAAAAGCTGAACTTCTGGGTTTTGGCATGCATGCGCACCTGACAATCAGCTGGCCGGCACACATGTGCACACTGGTTTTTGGCACTGCCATGCGTGTGAAGGACAGAAGATTGTCGCATGCGCATGCACGCCAGAAACCCAGAAGACAAACAGGCAAGGCTGCAGGTGCTGGGTGACATGGCTTTGTGTGCCACTTTGGGGACACATGCCATAGGTTCGCCATCACGGTTCTAGGTAATTCTTAAAGGCCATCCCATGTAAAGTGCATTCTAGTAGTTAAGTGAGTAATGATGACAGCATGCATTGTTATAACTAGGTCTTTCAACCTTCCTAAGGACATAATTGGCATATCACCTGAAACCAGGCAAGGTGTCCCATTAGCTATAACCTCTACTTGCTGTTTAAGCAGGATCTGTGAATCTAGAATGATTCCCAAATTGCAAATCTGATCCTGGATAGATAGTGTCTATCTGTACAAAGATTATACTGTTACCATAGGAAAACCCTGATTTGTGAGGAGCAACTCCATCTTGTTTGTGTTCAATTTGAAAATGTTCTGTCCCATCCAGATCTTCCATAGACTAGGAGAGAACATCATCTCCTACCCATCCCAGATTAATGATGTATAGTTTTGGATGATTACCCTCAATGTAGAGAATGTAAAAAAATCAACAGGATACCATGAACCATTACTGTTCTGACAAAATGTCACTGTCATATAATAAGTGCTGATCTTTTACACCCATTGTACAAGGTCAAAAATTGGACAGCTGTTCAAGAGATGCAGTCCTATGAATAAATCCAGAGGATAAAAGGAACCAATCAGAGCCTGAGTAGGAGAGTTATTTGGAAAGCATCTAGACTTTTGAGACAATAAAAAATGCTTGAACTTTTTCCAGTAGAACAAAAAGAATCCTAAAATATGCTTTTCTTCTCAGACTTTAATGTTTTCATTATTTTCTCCAACAATGTATGTTAGCTTCCAACATCTTCAGACTAACTCTCTGAAGCTGCAATAAATTACCCATGGGTAGCTATTTTATGCAATTTGATATGCATCCATTTTCTGTGTATTCAGACAGTTGAAATTGCAGTTAAGGCTAGCTGGCTGTTGACTTGCAACACCTCAGATTGGCTGTTACTGCTTTCATCATCAATCATCATCATCAATCATCATCATCATCTTATGTTATTCTGGAGACAAGCAAATTCTCAAGTAGGCCCAAGCCATCTTTCTGCATCTGTGCTTAAGGGATTTAATTGGCTTCTAATGTGTTCCTAGTTCCTAAGCAAATTCTAGTTACTTCAGATCTATTTGAAACAATGCTTCCCTCTAAAAAACTGAAGTATTATTCTTTATGTAAAAATATTGTTTATGTGTGTTCAAGTCTAATAATCTAGCCATAAATGTTATATATACATACTAAAAAAACCTTTCTTAACTAAAGATACACTTGCTGAAGGAGCCATGATTACTTCCTTCATCCAGAAAAGTTTAACTGTATTTTTCTTAACTCCCTGTCTCATGCTACAACCACTTAAGCATGAGCTTCAGCTGCCAAAAAAGCCAATGCAGTCCTAGGCTGCACCAACAGAGAGAAAGTATCAAGATCGTGTGAAGTGTTAGTATCACTTTATAACATCTTGGTAAGACTAAACTTGAAATACGGCATCCAGTTTTGGAAGCTTATCAAGAGAGATCCAACCTGGAATTAAAGGACAAATTTCCTGAGAGTGAGAACAATTCATCAGTGGAATGACTTGCCTCCAGAGGTTGTGGGTGCTCCATCACTGGAGGATTTTAAAAAGAGATCGGACATTTGTCCGGAATGGTATAGAGTTTCCTGCTTGAGCAGGGCATTTGACTAGAAGACTCCAAGGTCATTTCCAACTTATTATTCTGCATTCTGTATTCTGTTGGAATTTACCTTGGGTGGCAAAGATGATCTGGAATTATTGTTAGTTTGGCAATTTAATTGCCTCCCTAGGAATTTGGAAGACATTCTCTACTAGTTTTTTCAAGAAGTCCTTAAAGCATATCTTTTTGTATAGGCCCTTCACTTCTGAATTAAAATTTGTTTTAAACATTGTTAATATTTTGATTTTAATTTTGATTTTTTAAAAAATTGTAAATTGCTGAGACACTTTATAGCCAAAAGTAAGCCAAGCTTAAAGTAGAGAATATATTTCACTTTGCAATGGTCAAGAAATATATTCCAAAATCTCACAGGAACATATCAGGCTGATAGCTGTGTTGCTCCCTATCAGCTGGTAGCATATGTGCTGGAGATTACATATATTGGAGAGATCCGTTCTTAACCTACATTAAAATTTGTGTCTCCAATGAGTATATCAAACTAAAATATCACTAAGGGAAGGACAACAACTGTTATATAGGTATTGATTCCAAGTTACAATACATTTGCCTCCTTATGTTTATGGAGATTTTCAGTCATCCAGGTCCCAAAGGTGCTTTTTCAAAAGGCAACTGGACTTTCTTGTTTACTTTTCCTTGAGGACATTTCACTTCTTTCCAAGAAGCTTCTTTAATTGTGGCTAAATGGTGGGGAATGGAAGGATTTATATTCCTTGCAGCCATCTAGTCTTAGCTGTCAACATCCAGCTTGAGAGTCCAAATAAAACTCCAGGATCATTTCATTTCTGAAAATCTTACTGTTTATTGAATATACTCTATGATAATGTTGAGGCAAAACTAACTCTGAGGTTCCCAAACACCAGTTTATAGAATTAAATAACAATTTCCCCAGTCAACCCCCCAGCATGTAAAAAGTTCTCTTTGTTATGGGAACTGCCTACTTCAACTCCACACCTGTTAGGATGTCCTTGAAAAGTTTCCAGGCTCTCACAGTTTTCTGCAGAATTGTAGAAGTTTTGTTTCTCCATTGAACCCATTCAAAAGCAACACCTCCCCCCACTTACGCTAATGGCAAGTTGAAATAAAGAGGCATGTAGCTTCCAAAGTTTCATTCTTGACATTAGCACTCTGAAGGTCAGTCATTAGCTCTTTGAGAGTCGTTGAAGCCACTTGGGAGGTTATCTTTTTTCCATTCTTGTCATTCAGTCAGAACTGAAGAAGCTTATTGGATGAGAAGCAAGATGTCTTTAAGGAAAAAACAAGAAAGGCCAGTTGCCTTTTTGAAAAGGCACCATTGTTCATCACTAATTGTTGACAGATATCTCCAGTCATTCACACTGATTTATCAGTGGGGCAAACAGAGAGGCATGAGTTGTAATGAATTAGAATACTGGGTATATGTGTTATTGTTCCCATGTTCTAAGGTAGCTGCCCATTGATATTAATTTAGAATAATAAAGAAGAGGATGAACTAAATAAGTTTACTGAAAAGGGTAGAATGTTCAGTAGTCATCCATTGTATACTTTCACATTGTTCTTGTAGCAGTCAGGGGAAAGTAATTTGTTGCTGGTGACATAGGTCACAAGACTGCTTCTATGTTTACATCATTGCACTGCAGAGCTGGGGTATGCAAGCTGCCAGTGATATCTGAGAAGAATTTCAAAAGATTCTTTGACATGAAGCTTGTCATTGCCCTTCTCTCATCTCAAAGTGTTCAAGACCTATGCTGGATTTCTATAATCCAGAGCTTATAAATATCTCAGTGCATTCACCTACAGTATATGGGAGCTATAATTCCCACCTCTGCATTACGTACATCACTTATAGTAGCTGGTAAATACAACTTCTTATAAATAGCTACTTATTCTAAGTACAGAACAGGGAGTGGATATAAAATCCCTGGATTTCTCTTATCTGCTCTTATGTATTCAGACTGTCCCAATGAAATTCTTTTTGTGTAGATGTTTTGTGAGATGTCAGAACTGAATCTTGAAAATAAAAAGCTGTAGAATTATGCCTTATGCATAGATGAAATTCCTTCCCATTGTGCTTTCACACATCTATTTGGATCCTGACCTAGGTATGATAAAAGCAAGGCAGAATGGAGGTGATAGTGAATAAGCTGGAAACATAAATAAATGAGAACAAAAAGTCTTTTTCAAAATAGGATTAATGAACATACATATGTTGGAAACAGATATCTTACCTGAACTTAATTTTTGTAGGTGGATGATGGTAAATCTTTAATAAAAGCTCTGACTTTACTTGAATTTTATTCTCTGTAGCAAAAGGTAAAAAAAAACAACCAAACAACCTTCCGTACTTTGAATAAAATAAGAGAAAGTTGTATTCTCTGTACAAGTAGAAAACTTTGTCTCCAAAGAATGGATGCATTCCACTCTTTTTGTTCGAAATCCAGTGACATGATGGTGGAAATTCACTGAAGTACAAAAACCGTCTTCTGTTACAGTACCTAGCTCAACTCTGAGGGGTTTTTTTGCTGAAGGCAAAATGCTGCTTTAACTCTGTTATCTGGAGAAATTTCCTTACACCCACACATTGGACAAGGGATAATTTTCTCATTATTTTTCACATTTCTTTTTCTGGTCTAAGAGCATATCTGTTAGAAAGTTTCTATCTCCTGTTAGGTTTGCATTAAAAGTTTCATTAATAGTAATATTAAGTTTCCATAGAAACTGAGAAACCAACTGGAAGCAAAGTGAAGCAATGTCCTTTTTTATATTAATCAGGTGAATGTCTTGCATGGGGACACAGTTGAGCGATAATGGGAAAGGGAAAGGAAGAGTAAAGGTATGCTCACACTAACAGAGTTGGAGACCCCAAAATATGTAGACAATTCAAATTCCTCTGGACTAGTGGTACTATATATAGACTGTAAAAACCCAGCAAAGCAACACAAAAAACCATACAGAAGTCATGTGTGTGTGACACAAACACACACACAGCTCATATAAGTTACACCTAAGTTCAGTAAATATTGCAATATGTAATGCAAACAGTGCATAGATATGAGCTTAGCCAGCCTGTGAGACCCCAAAAATAGGATATTTACTTTGCAAAGGCTTGTAAGTACCATGAATCTTGTTTTGGAAGAGACTGACCCACTAGATAAGTCAGGCTATACAAGTTCTCCAGCTGTTTCTGCAAATTTAAAGTTTTTGTTGTCTTTTTATTATTAGAAACTGAAAAAAATACTTCTCTCTTCCTTACTGTCATTAC
>JANHFM010006300.1:251450-264714 GCA_032468115.1 Grayia smithii
GGGTCCTCATTTTACCCACCTCGGAAGGATGGAAGGCTGAGTCAACCTTGAGCCAGTGAGATTCAATCTGCTGAACTATAGCTTGCAGTCAGCTGAAGTAGCCTGCAGTACTGCACTCTAACCACTGCACCACCTCGACTGTAAGTTCTCTAATGGAGTCTCTATGTATCTCTACCCTTCCCTAATTCTCTATTTCATTTATTGAGCTTATGGAAAAGCAAAGTGTTTTACAAAAGAGAGGTATTAAAGTGGCTACTATACTGTAAAGAGTAGAATAATTCTAAGAAAATTAAACAAACTTAAGATGTTGAGGCTATCTAAGTTTTATCAGCTGAAAAGTCTGCCGATTATGCCAAATCATCTGTCCAGCTTGATTTTAGTTCAGGATATTTCTTTAAGGTCACCTATTTATTTCCTGCTACTGACTGAATATTTTACTCTTTTTCAGATTTTTTTTCCTTTATTACCTGCCTTTATTACAGGTGAGAAGTTGGATGCTTGTGCAGGTTTGTAGAGCCTTCAGAAGTTGTGAATACTTCAACACTGGAAGTTTTTAAGAAGAGATTGGACAACTGTTTTTCTAAAATGTTATAGGGTTTCCTGCCTGAGCATGGGGTTGGACTAGAAGACCCCCTTCCAACTCTGCTATTCTATTTTCTATTCTATTCTATTCTATTCTGTTCCATTCCATTCCATTCTATTTTCTATTCTATTCTATTCTATTCTATTCTATTCTATTCTATTCTATTCCATTCTATTTTCTATTCTATTCCATTCCATTCCATTCCATTCTTATTTCATATTGGCATTTGATTACAAGGAACAGGATATTAGACTAGATACATCTTTGGTTGGATCAAGCATGATAAAATTAAAATTATGCAAAATAATTGCAAATAATCCATTTCAAAAATATAATTTGTGGATTACAAGAGAGAAGTATTCACAGATACTCTGCTGAGAATCAAATTATCAGAACTGTGGTGTGACAATATTAGAAGTTTAATAGGACAGTGACTTTTGATAGATAAAAGGAGTAACCATTTCCCACTGGATTTACACTTCCAATTTTTCTTACAATAGCAGACTATAATCTGTGAAATTAATACATGAAAGTAGACATACAAATTCTTGAAGAAGAATACAGAGGAAAATACAATCAATTTATAAGACACATGGAATCTTTACATCTCCCCAACTTATTTCTGAAAAACAAAGGCACATGCCCTCCAAGATAGATTAAAGTGATCATATAATTAGAGAACATAGCAAAGAGATTGACATCATTTACTAGGTTCTATCCATCATATACTGGGATAAACCCAAACTAATGAAAAAAGAAACTCTATTTTCCATTTGTCAACTAAGATAAAAGAAATGTAGGCAGTTACCCTTGTTTTGTGTGATCATTATGTTTTATTTGTCATTATCTCTATTCTCTTTATGATTTACAAGTCTAAAAATAATTTATTTAAGTGTTTTATATTGCATACTTGGTGAAAGAAATCCAAGACACAATTAAAAAAAAAATCTGAGTGAGGGGTAAACATTAACACTTTCAGTGGGATAGAAACCAGAATCCCAAATACTGTCCCTCAATTTTGTTTTAATACACTATATGGCAGCTTCATGTACTCATATTTACAACAATTAAGAAACTCAATAAATGTTCAATGTCACAAATGATCCTGGAAACAGAATTGGCTGTGATGCTGTCATTGAGAGTGTGTGAAGATGAATTAAAGAACAAATGTAAACACAAATTTACTTTTTTATAACTATGCAGCCATGTTTATAAAAGCCTGAAGTACATTTCGTAGCTTCATATCTGCTTTCAGTGTTAATGCATCCCAGGGTTTCTAAAATTTATTATATTAACATATTGTCCTATGCAGCTGACACAAACAGAAATCAAGGCAATTACAAGTTTGGGAATTTAATTGGCTTGTCATAATTCTTTCAACAGAAGTCAAGGCTGAGGTAGCAGCAGGCTGTAGAGAACCAGAAAGGCTCAAACAAAAGAGCTCTTGTCATGTAAATTATATCAATGGTGCAAGGCCATTTGCTTGAAGAGATAAAGACGAAAGGGCAGGTTTTCTCAGAACAAGCCATTGAACAACAGCTAAAGGAATCTACAGAAGCCATCCTAAGGTTGAGCCAAGTACCAGGAGTTAGAAAATCAAAGGAATACCAGTCAAGAAACAGGAAGGTTTTTTCAACAAGAGAAGGTGTCTCAAGGACACTTTTATGTAGCTTGAGTTCCTAGCATTGCCTAATTAGAGCAGCTGATGTCCCCTCCTCTTCAGATGTCATGCTGATCTCCACTGCTTGGCCTTTTTTTAACTGGTAGCATGATTTAAGGTTTGGCACTTTCCCAAGAAAAGGCTGTAACTCCCATGCTATCAGAATCAGCAACTCTCTGAGCTGTGTCTGATTCATCACACACACAGCTGGTTGACAGCCTGTAGGCTCCTTAACTGGAAGCTGAAATTCCTCTTCAGAATCAGAAGTGTCCATAATGCATATTTAGGAATAAGAAATGTATATTTCAAAACATACTCTAATAACTGCATATTATTATTTTAAACAGAGGGAGGTGTTGTCCAATCATTTCAGGCCAAGAATATTATTGCTGAATGGACCACAGGATATGCAATAGGGCATCGGTCAGAATGCTGACAATAGCACTATGTATTCAATAATAGATTTTAATTTCAGAGAAGATAAATATGTACCTTGTGATTCTAATTCTAAGGTTTCCCTCTAAATACTAGGATGCTTAGATAAAGGCACATTAAGTTCAGGCCAGATAAGACAGATAGTCAAGAGGACCAGAACAGGTATTTTAGACAAGAGAAGGAATATGCTAGCTATTCAGAAAATGAGTCAAGTGGAAAAGTCAGAAACAGTTGGGGAGGGAGAATGCTACTATGAACATTAAAGCTGAGAAATACTGTAGTTTTCCATCTATAAGATGCCCCCATGTTTCATGTAGAGTAAGTAAACACACTATAAGTCATCACTATGCAGAAGCCATCTTATTAGAGAGTGAGTAATAAAGGAAATGCATCACAGGAACAATGGACATGAAACCTAGAGTGGTAATGTAATACAGGAAACAACTACAATAGAGAGGAATGATAGAGATACATATAAGGTAGAGGCTCATCCAGCAGAGGAAGTTTGGATTGGATTTTCCCTGTAGATGGAGTATTTATTTAAAAGCAAAGGCTTGGAAATCCCAAAGGTGTTTTTATTTTTTTCAAATGGCAACTGGACTTTCTTGTTTTTGCTTGAAGTCATTTCGCTTCTCATCCAAGAAGCTTCTTCTGTTTCTTCTTCAGAACTGAAAAAGCTTCTTGGATGAGAGGCAAAATGTTTTCAAGAAAGTCCAGTTGCCTTTTGAAAAAGCACCTCTGGGACAACCATGACCTGAATGACTGAGAATCTACATAGACAAAGGCTTGGAAAGGAATATCATTTCATTCTATAAAAAGGAACTTTAGCAAAATAATATAAGCAAGGATGGTTCTTTGGATGAATGCAAACCAGAGGTGGGTTTCAGCAGGTTCTGACAAGTTCTGGAGAACCAGTAGCAGAAATTTTGAGTAGTTCTGAGAACCGGTAAATACCACCTCTGACTGGTCCTACCCCCATCTATTCTCTGTCTCCCAAGTCCCAGCTTATCCGGAGGAAATGGAGATTTTGCAATAACCTTCCCCTGGATTAGGGAGGGAATGGAGATTTTACAGTATCCTTCCCCTGCCATGCCTACCAAACCACGCCCACCAAGCCACACCCACAGAACCATTAGTAAACAAATTTGAATCCCACTACTGATGCAAACATCTTTCTCCCTTATTCTTTAGTGTCTTACTTCATTTTTTTACTACCATATTGTTTGAGAGGAACATTTCGTATGCTTTAAAATTAATGAGAAGTATTTGCTATATTTTTTTTAAAAGAGCACACTGTTGATTTAAAAAAAAAAAACTATATTGAATTACCTTAGCTGGAAGTCCAACAGTCACTAGAGGATTAATGAATTCTTTGCCAGAAGTCAAACTGATGTCCTACTGATACCATCTGGATGTTGGCTGGATTCAACTTTTCTCCTGCTGCTGGATGTGAGAAGTTCAGCTGCTGATTAGCTTTCTATACAGGAGCTTTTAAAAATGGTGATTAATCAGTAAGATGTGTCAACTACTTGTTTTTTATTTCACCATTTGGTTGTATAAAGGACTAAGAATATGAAGAGAATGATTTAGGTAATAAGTACTTGCTTTTAAAAAACAACAACCAACCACCTGTTAAATAATGGAAGGGGGAGAGGTCATTTGATAAACAATGGCCATAACAATCCCTTTCTTGTTTTTCACAAATTGCCATCCTACATAATTTCATCAATTTAAACCCACAGGTATAAGGTCATTTCAATAACCATTTAGTCTTTCGTTTCCTAAGTAACTACCTCATTAAGTGATGAAACATCACTGCCTTCTTTCTTAGCCCTATTATTTGTTCATAAACTACTACAGGTAATTGATTAGATTCTTTATATTTTCTCCAAAACTTTGTTTTCTTCTTTTTTTCTCTCTCACACCTCACTGACTTTAATGTTGACTGGAACGTTTATCAAATGCAAAGGAAAAAAAAAGTCACGATTATTTAAACAGAAGTTTGAGAGGGAATGGAAGCTTCATGAAATGGGGTCAGCAGTGAATTATTCAATTGTATTAACTCAAAAGGATTTTACAAAGCAAATATATGCTAATGTGACAAGCAACTTTGGATTGGATTGTCCTTTAACTGGCTTTTTGTTGAAGCTGAAAATGAAAGTGTGAATATGTTCATGTGTCACAAAAATTATCTGAAGAATGGCAATTTTATGCCATTGTCTCATGTTGCTGTTATTGAACTAAAAAAAATGCAAATCGCAGAAGGGGGATCAGAACAAGCTGATTGGTCATTTGTTCGTCTAATCCAATACTGTCTACATAGATTGGCAGAAGGTTTCCAAGAGGAATATCTCTTGTACCTTCTGGTAATACCAGTGAGTGTATTGGAATGCAAAATGTGACTTCTATTACTGAATGATGATCCTTCTACAATAGTTAGTTTTAATCCTTCAGTCATGTCCAGTTCTTGGTGACTTTATAGGCAAGTGCTCTCCATGCTATCCTGTCAAGCACAGCTTCATTCAATTGTTGGATGTTCAGCTTCATTTCAGCTTTGATGATATTAAGCCAGTGCGTTCTTTGTTTGCCCCTTCTTCTTGATTTACTAACCATTCCTAGCACTTCTCAAATGAATTTGCATGTATGACATGACCAAAATAAATCAGACATAGTGTCAGGGTTCCAAGTAATCCACCCATCTCAAACAGAACTCAGAGGCAAGTTGGCTCCTCAAAGAACAGTTTTATTTGGAGATATCAACTTGGCACAAACTGGTGGAAAGCCAACTCTGAAGGTTCCCACACTTTCCACCACATTAAAAGTAAAAGTTTCCTGTTTTCTCAAAACAATAAATCACATTGTCCAATCTGGATACTTGCTGGTTGCTTGGTGACTTCTCTCCTCCTCATCTGGCCAGCCAGCCATTGAAATGTCTATGACTCAAGAGAGCTGTTTTGTTTTGACTACAAAACTCCATCTATTTCTACCCCCCTCTGGCCACAGCCAGGTCAGCTTCAGGCTTGACACATAGTCTTGTACTTTTGGCTTTTAGCAAATGTTTCTGGTTAATTATGATTCAGCACCTCTCTCGCATACACCTTCTACAATATTGGTATGAATATTCAGAATATGTGTACAGGTAGTCCTTGACTTACAACAGTTTACTTAGTGACTGTTTAAAGTTACAACGGCACTGAAAAACGTGACTTATGACCATTTTTCACACTTATGACCATTTCAGCATCCTCATGGTCATGTGATTTGCATTCAGATGCTTAACAACTGGCTCCCATTAATGATGATTGCAGTGTCCTGGGGTCATATGATCACCTTTTGCAACTTTTTGACAAGCAAAGTTGATGGGGAAGCCAGATTCACTTAACAACTGTGTTACTAATTTAACAACTGCAGTGATTCACTTAAGAAATGAGGCAAGAAAAGTTGTAAAATGGGGCAATAATCACTTAACAAATTCCTCACTTAGCAACGTAAATTTTGGACTCAGTTGTGGTTGTAAATTGAGGATTACCTATAATTCCATTTGAAATCTCAGAAACAAGTCCTAATGGGTGCATTGGAGCTGGAAACCTGCTAGAGTTTATTTGTTTCTCTGCATGTGTGTGACTGCACATATGCCAGAACCAATTCTTTCTACTCTTTCTTTCCATCCAAACATCTAATCCAGCAATGGCAAACCTTTTTTGGCTCACGTGCCACCCAGCCCCAACTTGCACATGCAACCGCATCACTGCACATGGCAGAGCTGTCGTACACGCCCCCCTGTGGTGCACGCATGACTGCATCATATGCGCATGCACAGAACTCTCACGCACTCCCCCGCCAAATTGCGCATGCAACCACACCACTAAGCATGCACAGGCCAGTCACGTGCGTGCCCCCCCCATGGTGCGCATGCAACTGCGCCACCTGTGTATGCACATGCTGCACACTGGCTGTCTTGTATGCATGCGCAACCACGTGTGCATGCGCATGAGAGAGCTGAATGGCACACATGCACAGGAGCAGATAAGTGCGGCAACAGCTCGTGTGCCGGGAGAAATGGCTCCACATGCCACTTCTGGCACGCGTTCCATAGGTTCGCTAACATGGATTTAATCAATGGATTGTCATTGATTTTTCCAGACTATACATCTGTGAGAACCCAGTAGCTATACAGGTTGGTTGGCTCAGGATCATTAACTCAATTGACTCAATTGCAGTTTTAAATGGGTTACCTTCTGGTAACTCCACTGAATCCATCAGGACCCATTTATGAGATTTCATTTTCTTGTCTCACAATTGAAGTGAAATCATTACTGGAAGACCATATCTTTCATACCCAACTTGTGAATTATTTGAAACTTCTGACTGCCTACTGCTTGTCAGAATAGAAAACCTCCATTTGATCAAAATCTATCCTGAAAGATTGGCTTTCCTAAAACAAAAACTCCCAAAAGAAATAAATAAGCAAATAATCAGTAATTGTTTTTTCCTCCTCCTGAATTAACACAAGGAGTTAAACTCAGTATGCAAGAACATTAGATAGGGCCTTATATACAAATTGGAAACAAGTGTAACAGTTAAGGCATCAGACTAGAAAATGGGAAAATATGAATTCTAGATCCAACTTAGATATGAAGCCATCTGGGTGATGTTGGGATTCTCAGTTTCTCTCAGCCCTAGGAAGAAGGCAGTGGCCAATCACTTCTGAAAATCGTGCCAAAAAACCTGCAGAAACTTCTTTGGGTAGTCTCTGAGAATTGGAATAATTGAACTGATATATATATATATATCATCAGATGTTTACATGTAATATAAGATAATATGAGGTGCTCTGATGGATAAGATTACATGTTTGAGAAACCTAGCATTGGTGGGGGAAAATTTTCATTTCAGCATAAAGTTATGTCAACTGCTGCTGAATCAGATTATAGTGGCGAGGATGTATTATACTCTAAAATTGTACCAGTTGATCTAAAGGCCATCTTTCAATGTTCCCCTCCATCCCAGTTAAAAAAGTAAAGGTTTCCCTATCAGTTGTGTCCGACTAAGTCATGGTGCTCATCTCTATTTCTTGGCTGAGAGACTCAGAACTGTCCAAAGACAATTTCCATGGTCATGTGGCCAGCATGGCTATATGCCAAAGGCACACAGAGCATTGTTATTTTTCCACCAAAGTGTTACCTATTAATCTACATGCATTTGCATGCTTTTGAACGGCTATGTGGGCAGGAGCTGAGGCAAGTAGCAGGGGCATACTCCATTGTGTGGAGCTTGGTTCTTAAGTATTGAACCTGGGCTATCAGCTCAGCTGACAAGCTCAGCATCTTTAACCACCGAGCCATTGTGCCCCCTTCCCACCTCGTTATCTTCCTACAGATATGTTCTAGAAAGCACAGTTATTGTCACACACTTTGTTCCTGTAATAATAAAGTCACTCCCCTAAATTTTCTATAAGAAAAGCTAGTTTTTTTCCAAGTATTCATTCTCTATCCATAAAAGCAAGACAGAATGTCCTTTAGTTTGGTCTTATATGAAACTGACACAGACCAAAGTTATCCTAAACTATTTGTCCAACACCCAGTATCTCATGATTGCCAACCAAAAGCCTATGGGGAGTTGATTTCATCAAGAGTTCTTTCTAAATTTTAGCCCAAGATGGTTCTGCAAAAGTTGAATCAATGACTGCAACAAAGACCAAGTAACCAACAACTGGATTGGTTCCTTGGAACCTGCCCATGTAAGGAGAAGATAGGAGATCACACATTACTCCAGATGTCTGCTCCTTATGAAGAGACCACAGGACACCAATTTTCTGTAGGTTTGCACACTGAGAGACAACAAAGTTAGCCATCTTGCTTGTAAGCAATTAAAAATACCATTTCCTAATCAGTTTCAGAAATTGTTCATTAAGAACTTCTGTGCTATTAGAGAACTTCAGAAAGACAAATTTGAAAATGCCAAATGAGTCTGCCTTTAATCCTGAATGAATAAAATACATTTTTAATCATAAACTTAAGGTTTTTTTTTTAATTCAAAATAAACAGCAAAAAACAAAATGACATTTGACAATATGGCAATATTATGACAATCAAAATACTGAAGGAGACTTTTAAAGGAGTGACTCAGAAAATACTAGCCACAATGTCAACAATGTCAGTTATTGAAATGTCAGATTCTATCTGACAAGATTGGATGGTAGCAAAAATAGATTTAAAACTGATGGCCAAGAGAATGATTTAGAAAAGATGTTTTACTGAATCTTCAAAAGAAAATAAATAAATAAATAAATAATTAAATAAATAAATAAATAAATGCTAAGGTTTTAAAATTTAAAAGCATGAAGATTAAAGCAAGAGTGTGACCTTTATTCTTTTTTATTTTCGTTATCCTACAACTATATTTGAGTGAACCACAAATTAAGAGTACTGGAAGCAAAAGGAAGAAATATAAAGTAGGTTAAAACAAGATAACTTGTACATAACTCCAAATTCCTATAAACCTTTTTTTGTATCTCGATTGTAGCTGGAGATATAGCCACCATTCTATGATTATTTCCTGCTCCATTAATTCTTGTTTGGATTTTTATTTTCCCCCTCTATCCAAAATTTCATTATGTTTTACCATTTAACTCATGTCTAATGTATTAGGGTGAATCATTGCCTCCATAGTGGATAGCCAGCCCGGCATTTTAAAATAACGCTTCTTCCTGATTCCCTCCCAAGTTTGTGTCAACAAATCTCACAATGTATGTCTATAAAAATATGAATGTTTCTTGTTTGTGGCGTTCCATATGAAAGCATGCCATCCAGGGGTGGGTTCTACTTACCTTTACTACCGATTCTGATGATGCACGTGCTTTGCGCGTGATCGCCGCTTGCGTGCGAGTTTTGCTTGCGCGCGCACCAAAAACATGCTCCGTGCATGCGTAGTAACTTTTTTGGGAGAAAAAACCTCAAAAAAAGCATTCTGCGCATGTGCAGAGCACATGTTTGGCAAAGAACCGTAAGTACAGGAGCGTGGGTGGGCCCAGCTCTCGGTCGCGGAGAACCGGTTCGGTGACGTCACAGCATCACCACTATGGATCGTGCAAACTGGCCTGAACCGGGAGCAACCCACCACTAATGCCATCTCATCTGGAGATTGTGTCCTTCCAGTGTTAAAATTCTCTTGTTCTTTAAACCAAACTTGTGCTTTATAATAGTTTTCCCACGCAAAGAGTCCAAAGCCACCTTTACTTCTACTATCCTGAAGTGATGTTAATTTTATGCTTACCTTTTGTCCTGCCTATACAAACTTCATAATTATTAAATTATTAACAGGCCACGAAGAGAAATTATTATCTAAAATATATAATTATTTATTAAGCTTTGATTTGGAAGAGGAAATCATAAAGGGGCTGATGATAGCATGGGCTAAAAATGTGGGACATAAAATTGAGTTAGAAAATTGGGAAAAAATCTGGAAAAAAAATTATACATTAAAGAAATCCACCGCATATAAAGAAAACCAGTATAAAATGTTCTATCAATGACACTTAGCCTCAACAAGACTTGCAAAAATGTATCCCAATCTAAACCCTAATTGTTTGAAATGTAAAAAAGTGCAAGGTACCTTTTTTCATGTACGGTGGCTTTGCCCAAAAATGAAAAAAATCTGGATTAAAATACTAAAAGGGCTAAATGAAATTATGCATTGCCAAATAGAATTGAAGCCTGAACTGTTTCTCCTGGGGAATCATTAAAGGAAAATACCCTAAAAAGATTAAGTATCTGATCATTCATATTACTACAGTAGCGAGAATTGTACTCGCATAAGCTTGGAAAATGTCCACTATACCAACAGATTGTGTAATAATCTGGAAAAGTTTTGAATGTGCAGAAATGAACAAATTTATTATGGAATTAAATAATAAGGAAGACTCGGAATATTACTCAACTTGGGAAAATTGGTATCAATGGATAGAAAATAAAAATAGGAAATATATAGCTCAAAATAAAACATAAAATGTGTTTACATATATTTGATCAAGTAGGAATATCTAGGAATATATGAATAGAGTTAAGATTTGTGTACTGTCAGAATGACATTGAATTGTACAAGCATTATGTACATATTCTTGTTACAGATGTATTTGAATTTGTATTTTAATATTTCAAACTTTAATAAAGATTTTTTGAAAATTAAAAAAACAACAACACCCAAAATAACTTGTTATTTCTGGCAACCCTTTGTGGACTTTCTGATGATACCAAGATGATATTTTATGTACTTGTTTATAGATAACAAATGGGCTAAGGGATGAAGAGATAAAGGTATAACTTTAGAGAATGTGAAGAATTTCTAAATTTGTGTATACAAGTAATCCTTCAGTTATGACCATAATTGAACCCAACATTTCTGTTGCTAAGTGAGACATTTGTTAAGTGAATTTTGCCCCATTTTATGACCTTTCTTGCCACAGTTAAGTGAATCACTGCAGTTGTTAAATTAGTAACATAGTTGTTAAGTGAATCTGGCACCCCCATTGACTTTGCTTGTCAAAAGGTCCCAAAAAATCATATGACCCTGGGACACTACAATCACCATAAATATGAGTCAGTTGCCAAGCATCTGAATTTTGATCACATGACTATGGGGATGGCACAATAGTCATAAGTGTGAAAAATGGTTATAAGTCACTTTTTCAGTGCTGTTGTAACTTTGAATAGTCACTAAATGAACTGTTGTAAGTGGAAACTACCTGCATTTGTGATGAATGTTAGAAGTCACTTCTTTATTTCTTTTATCTTTATTATCTATATTCTTACTTTTGTCTTCTGGTTTGTTTATTTTTTCTTTTTTCTTGTACATCTTTCTTTCTTTCTTTGATTTTATTATTACAATCAACATTCTTAAAGAAATTATATAAATATTAATACAATGCAATACAATACACTACATATAATATGTGCAGTGTTTTCCTGCACCATCTAGGAAAATTGCACAGGGATTTAAATCTTCCCTTCGGACTCTATGATTTCTTGTAATAACATCTTTCAATCTGAATTAGGAAAAAATAACTTTTCCTAATGTTTTGTACCCCTATCAAAATCAGCACTGTAAAACTCACATTACTTTGTTATGGAATTAGTCTCTTATTTTATTATTGACACAAACCGTTCAGTCAAAGTATTCTGAATGAAATTATAATGCACACTTCATGGAAATGCCTTCCTGTTGCAGTGAAATGAAAACGATGAAGCCTTACTTGCTTTGTTTCCAATAGTGTAATTGTCTGGTGCCTGTGATACTGATCAGACCACCTTTTCTGGGCTGATGCCAAATATCTTTGCTCTTTACCCTTATTTTTGTTACTCTTTCCAATTCTCTTCTATTTTTCTCTTCTTGAATGAACAGGGGATAGCTAATATACCTTTCTCAACATGCTCTACAATTGACCTGGATAGTGCAGTTCCTATGACAACAGGTATTGTGAACCCACAGAATTTGCTAAAATGGTATATAAATATAATGGATTCTTTTTTTAAAAAAAATGTACTTTTTCTAACCACAAAACCTTCCCATCCTTCATTGATGTCTGTCTGGTTAATACCCCCTTCATCCCAGTGTCATGTGGAAATTACTTAAGTGTCTTGAAAGGGATGAGATTTCAGGACAATGAACAACAACTATAAACATGTTTCCTTGAGATAGGCTGTAATGAAACTAATGAAACAAAAGAGAATGGGTAATGATTCTTGAAAGTATCATCGATAAAGAGCTGTAAGTAATTAGCAATCTGCCATTCTAATAGTTTGCCTATTCCAGTTCAAGTTTTTCTTTCTTGTATTTGCCTTTTTAATTATTGTTACAGATCTGAGGCCTTCACCTCACAGAGACCATCAAAATGTTATTGCAGCTAATGACATTGACATAGATTGTTTCTGTCAGATGGAAAAGGGTAGGATGCATAAACTGTGAAATGCACAGTCTTGCTCCCTCCGGAGGGCACTAACAAATGAAGAAGAAAATTGGAAACATAAAGGTGTGGAGGAAAAGAAAGATCCCTGTTGTTTATCACTAGGCACTGCAGATATGCAAGTTAGACTAAGTATTGAAAAACAAACAACGATATATAACTTCATAATGTAGTTTATGTTGCTGAAAGGAAAAAAAGTTCTGTAGAGTACAGATGGTCTTTGACTTACAACCACAATAGAGCCCAAGATTTGTGTTGATAAGTAAAACATTTGTTCAGTGAATTTGCCCCATTTTACAATCTTTCTTGCCACAGTTGTTAAGTGAATCACAGCAGTTGTTAAATTAGACAAACTGTTGTTAAGTGAATCTGGCTTCCCCATTGACTTTGCTTGTCAGAAAGTCACAAAAGGGATCATATGACCCCAGGATACTGCAACCGTCATAAACAGGAATCGATTGCTAAGTGTCTGAATTTTGATCACATGACCATGGGGATGCTGCATTGATTGTAAGTGTGAAAACTGGCCACAAGTCAATTCCTTGCAGTGCTGCTATAACTTTGAACAGTCACTAAACAAACTGTTGTAAGTCGAGGACTATCTGTATTTGACGATTCAGCAGAT
>JANHFM010006301.1:3746-16222 GCA_032468115.1 Grayia smithii
ATTGCCGAAATTAGCTCTCTGCACATGCGCAGAGCGCTTTTTCGGCAATTTTTCATTAATTAAAGTTTCTGCGCATGTGTGGTAGCGCGGTTTACGAGCACGCGCGTGCTTCGCTCACGCGCGCGCGCAAATTTCACACGCGCGCTTGCACGCACGTGCACGGAGAGAACCGGTAGCGAAAGTGGGTAGAACCCACCCCTGTTTTCGGAGTATAAGAAAGTTGAAAATTGTTGTGGAAGAAAGCAGTACAAGTATTCCTTAACCATCCATTCAGTGACCTTTCGGAATTACAACAAAACTGAACGAAGGATGTCTGAAATTATGGCCGTTGCTGCACACCTATGTCACAAAAAATTGGGGGCTTGGTAATCTGCCAGAATTTACAACCACAGAAGTGGTGCAACTACACATGCCTATCTCCCCCCCCCCCCATCTATGTTTTTTGGCTGCTCTGCACAACGGCACTCATTGGTGGCGACACAAGGGCTGGGACTGTACTAGAGGCCCAGGGTGTTGGATATGATCAAGCTGAGCCCAAGGGAAGGGTCAAGCACGCTATCAGCCCCGAGTCCCTTCGTGCCCCCAAGAGATCTAAGTCCAGCCCACCTTGAACTCCATTGAACTCTTATCTACCACCAATTTGCCTTGACAATTAGTAGTTCAGATTCTTATATTTATTTATTTATTTAGCATATGACTAAATACATGGACTTATAATAGTTCAATTGTTAATGTCCAGTCCACCCAGACATTCAAGGACAGGGTGGTCTGTTGAAAAAAAATAAGACATTGGGCCATTGTAAGCTCTTGATGGACATTCGGACACAATGTGGTTGATACTTTGTCGAGGAGCACCTGTCGTGACCTAGGCTTACTTAGTCATTACAAGACACAATTAGTCCCAAACAAACCTATTTAATTGTAATAGCTGAGAATTACTTCATTCCCAGTTGAGTCCAAATTAATTGCAAAAGAAGTCTTTCGGGCTTATCTCAAACCTTTATCTTCTTTGACACACCCTCCCAAAGGCCTTTCTTGGCAAAGCCCCACAAAGTTCAGAAACAAGAGACGCTGAGCAACGTTGCTTTCCTACAAAGAGCCCACATGCCTTTGCTGCTCTTTTAAGCCTTATGGGAGAAGCCAATCATCTCCTGGCCTTACTCCCGAGTCATCCCTTTTGCTTTAGCTGCGCTTGCCTTCTGGCAGCTCTGCACATGCGTGCACTAGGAACAGGCTCCTCCTGTTCCTCTGCCTCTCTGCTGTCCGACTCTGGAGGCTCCAGAGTCCATGCATCACTCCCAGATGGTGCTGTTCTCATCTCTGCCTCCTACACAGAACCCTCATCAGGGCCTTCCCAGACTCCAGGACTGGCCCATGTTCCTCTCCAGCCTCCTCACTGTTCAACTCTGTTGCTAGCTCCGCAGGCTGCTGGTGGACCACAACACATATAATCCCACTAGTCTAAAATCACAGTAGAGTAAAAAGAACCAATTCTTGCCACTATATAACTGACAAGGTGCGTGTATGTGTGTGTGTATACAACTCACAAAACAAAGGTCCAGTTTAGGTGCTCAAAATATCCTGGAACACTTGAAGTGATGCTGATTGAAACAGAAAGATTGGTTTTGCTCTGAGTTTAAACTAAAACTCCTGGAATCCTGTACTCTCTTGTTCTGAACATTCAAAAGAGCCATTTCTACCTCAGATATTTATTTTTTTGATGAGGGAGACAGCACCTATAATACATTTCTTTAGAGGACTGAAATGTATAAAAGGAGAGGAAAAAAATCATTCTATTTAACATTCTATTTAACACTCAGAATAAATGAGTCAGTTTAAGTTATTCCAGAATTTCCTTTCCCTCCCTCCTCTGTTCAGTTGTATCCAGTTGTCAGAGACTGCCTGGATAAATCCCCAAAGTTTTGATGAAAGAGAATATTCATAGCTCAGGATTTAATATGGCCATGGTGGTATTCTTGCAGACATTTCATTACCAAGCTAGGTAACATTATCAGAGATAACACCACAAAACTCAGAGACCACCACTAACACCACAGTCCCTGTAGTTTTATTGGCAGGGTTTTTCAGAAATGGTTTGCCATTACCTTCTTCTAGGGGCAGAGAGATTATCTTGCTGGCTTTGAGCCTAAAGTGGAATTAGAATTAATGATCCCCCAGTTTCTAACCTGAGACCTTAGCCAAACTACACCAAACTAGAATTTCCTTAGCAAGCTACTAAAAGAGACCAGTCAAATTTTTAACAAAAGTAAGTATATGTGTAAGAATGAAGAGCTCAAGTCTAAACATAACTGGTATGCTGAACATTTGCTGAGAAAGGACAAATTTCTAGTCCTTCTGAACATTGCTATCTCTTATTTTAATAGGAGAAGATCCACATTACCATATTTAGGTATACACATGCATGCATACACTTTCCAGTGTGGTACATTTTTATTAAACATTGAAAATGCTCCTTTTTCATTGAGACCATTTTCATGAAACAGAAAAATTTGTGAAATGGCCTTAATGTTAATTTTAATCATATTAAATTTATATGGTAGTTTTCTGTCTTCCTTGTGCATCGGGTTTAAACCTTTCCTCATTTGGAAGTCAGCAGAAATTTATAATACACATGATAAGATGTTTTGGTTTAAATTTAATTCCGAACTGTAGTATTATGAATATATACTGCTTGACAGCATCATTTTAAGATTTTGTGTGGGCTGTTCATTTATTCACCGAAAACATAGGCCCTTCTAGTAATATTAATATTCTTGCTTTGATATTCAGCCATGCAAGACACAGTCTTTGGGGTTTGCAAGCATGGCAGCGGAAGAAAATCAGAAAATAATAGTGTTTGCTATTCAGCACTGACAAAACAGTATTCACTGAAATAGTTTACTTCTAAAAGAATAACTAGTTTTACAGGCTGTCACAACAATACTGCATGACTCTGAAGAACTAATAACCTACTTAAAGAGACATTTAAAGCCACAAGTATTGGCTTTAAAGACCAATAACTTCTCAGGCTCCAGAAATTTTGGTCCATCACAAAATACCAGGATGTCAGAATATCATGAGATTTGTTTCTCTCTGCCACTTTCTCCAAAATTATTTTATCTGCAATATGATTTTATGAGTGTGCAGTTCCTGTTTCGGTTGATGGCTGTTGATGCATTTTTCCAATAGGGTGAGAGAAACATAGGAAGTGTTTCTATTTTATACATGTGTAGATATATATATATATATATATATATATGTATGTATGTATGTATGTATGTATATGTATGTATATATATATGTATATATATATAGAATAGAATAGAATAGAATAGAATAGAATAGAATAGAATAGAATAGAATTCTTTATTGGCCAAGTGTGATTGGACACACAAGGAATTTGTCTTGTATAATATATATATAATACATGTATATATTAGTTAGATAGATAGATAGATAGATAGATAGATAGATAGATAGATAGATAGATAGATAGATAATGATAGAAGGGACGCGGTGGCTCAGTGACTAAGATGCTGAGCTTGTTGATCAGAAGGTTGGCAGTTCAGCGGTTCGAATCCCTAGTGCCGCGTAATATTGGAGTGAGCTTCTGTTACTTGTCCCAGCTTCTGCCAAACTAGCAGTTCGAAAGCACTTTAAAAAAAAAGCAAGTAGAAAAATAGGGACCATTTTGGTGGGAAGGTAATAGTTCTCCTTGCGCCTTTAGCATTTAGTGATCCCGGCTACATGATGACGGAGATATCTCTGGACAGTGCTGGCTTTTTGGCTTAGAAACAGAGATGAGCACCGCTCGTAGAGCTGGCATTTACCTTCAGCTTTAGTGCAAGAGAAGTGGTGGTATATGTAAGTTACATTGGTCTGTCTAACTTTATAGTATCCTAAATTTGCCACTCTTTGGTGCAAGAATTTTCCTAAGATTTATATAACAACTACCAATAATTAAATAGGTATGTGAACATGTTCTTGGCTATTAAGATGTAAGTCTAGTTCATATAACACACTGAGCTATAAAGATATCTGTTTGGCATTATCTAGTGAATTGTGTAAGCTCAACAAGTAGCAGTTTATTTCTAAAAGCAGACCATGGCTCAATACAATGTCTTAATTCTTCTCTGTGAATCGAAGTGTATAGGATGTGAAAAAGAAGTATAGAGACAAAGGCAATTAAACATTGCAATCTCAACAGAGGTGCTAAAATTTGGTTTGCAGTGGTATTTGTGAATTCATAGAATCCATTCAACTGTTTTCATTTTAATATATTATGTGATTCTAGGTAATTGAGTGATCTGGCCTCTTCAAGCTAGTTTGATAGATTTAATTGAAATGGCAAGACTAATAAAATAAGTTGCTACAAAAAGATTTATTGGATTGTGTTTTCCCCATATAATGTACTTGCTTTCTTTCTCTTAACTTTTAATAGAATGAACTAGACCTTCTGACCATCTGACATGTCCAGGTTTTTTTTTTTAAAGCATGGATGCCCAAAATTAATTAATTAATTAATTAATTAATTAATTAATTAATTAAACTTATATGCCGCCCTTCTCCCGAAGGACTCGGGGCAGCTCGCACTGTTTAAAATAACAATGACAAATATTAATTCCAAATTAAAAGCAAATTTAAAATCAATTTAAATGATTAAAATATTTTTAAAAACCCCATCAGTCAGCCAATTTGTTGGAATAGTCATGTCTTCAGGTCACGAGGTCAGGGGCTGTCCGAAGCCCATTGGGCAACCCATTCCAGAGGGTCGGTGCACCCACCGAGAATGCCCTCGCTCTGGGAACCACCAGCCGGCATTGTCTAGCCAACGGGAACCTGAGGAGGGCAGCCCTATGTGAGCGCACGGGGCGATGGGAGGAAAGCAGAAGGTGGTCCTGCAAGTATCCTGGGCACTATTTAAAAGCATTTAAAATGTAAAACTTTACATCATGACTGTTGGGTTATTAAGATGCAAACCTTTCAAGAATACACTTAAAAAGAACATTGATTTGGAAAATCTATATCTGCTAGAGATTGTTTTTACTCATGTGAATTTGACACATACTAAGAAAGCACACTGAAACAAGATTCATGATCTTACTGCAACTACAGCAAGGGTAAAATTCAGCCAGCTCTATCCAGATGACACAATACAGTAGGGCCAACTGTGCGAAGCCCCGCCCACCTGCGCAGATGTGATGATGTACCTTTTTTGCGATGATTTCCAGCCTCTATGCATGCACTGAAGGGTTTGCGCATGCACAGAACGGTTTGTGCAAGTGCAGACGACGGCACACACACATTTGCAAACTGGTAGGGAAGATAAGTGAATTTCTGATTTGCAGGATTCTGATAATGTAGCCTTATAATAAAGTAGAATTAATTCATCTTGTTGGATTTCTTGCTTGGTTTATTTGAGAGGTTGTCAGTTCCTGGCAGGTTTTTATTTCTTTCTCTCGACCTGCTATCCTCATTAAGCCCCAGTTCCAAATGTCCAACAGAGATCTTCCTAGGAAAGGGCATGATAGTGGCATGAAAGAAGTAGAGTGGTTCATTTAAATATTTTTAAGCCAAATGTGTGTACTCGACCTTTTTATTTTGTCAAAACTTTCAGAAAAGATTATTCCAAAGTTTTGCTTATTTTTTTAGAGTGATAATTTTGGGGCACTGCAGTAGATGAAAAGAGGGGCAAAGAGTCATGTGTAGTTTGCAGATTATCATCTCCCAGTATTGTAGGGTGTTAAAATATAATTCCAGCATGCTAAAAATAAAGGAGGTTTTCTTGTTTTGTGTCCCAAAGTTCAACAATGTATGGAATTTAAAGATTAAAGCCAGGATTTTGTTTCATTTGAGCCTTGGATTCGGGTAGCAGTTCTTTCTTGAAAGTTTCAAGGTTGATGTTGGTAAAGGTCAGATTGTTTCAGTTGAACTAATAACTTCCTCTGGCAATCCTAATTATTATTCATGACAGATCAGGACAGAAATGGATTGGCTTTGTTTAATTTGAGAAAAATGCTTATGGGAACTATGATTGTGTTAGTGCACACAAATCCAAAGTTAATGTTAGAAGAACAAAAGTTATAGCTTGTAGGGTGGAGCAGCAAGAAAGTGAGTCTACCCCTGTGAGGAATTGGACCTACAGCAGCACTGAACCAATAAAGATGACCTCTCTTAACTGGAGGTTTATGTATTTTTTTAACAGTTTGTAATCTTTTTTTTTCTGGTTTTCTTTTCAAAATTGTCTTTATTTTGAGATTTTTATTTGTATCAATAGCTGGGCATTCATTAGTTATTTGTTAGAATTGTGCATAATTATGTTTGTTCTTCCCCTCAGTTCTATCATTCTCAGTATACCACATAATGAAAAATACATGACTGAACAGCTATTGGTTTTTATGTTCTTTCCAGTCCTTTTTAATAGCAGAGTTGTTGAGGAACAGAAGTGATATGGGGCATGTGAACAAGCAGTTAAGTCTCATGAATTTTAATATATTCTTTTTTAGCATATTGCTCCACTGTGATAAAGAGTTCCAAAGTTTTTCAGGCATAACATACACCATTTCTAAAACTAATTATGATGATGCTTTGAACTTAAACAGGTATACTGCTGTGAAAGTAAATGGAATGGGCAGCTACTCCTTAATATTTGCAATGACATAGCTAATGGCAGCTCAAGCGTAGCCATCAAAGTTCACAACTTTTGCTCCTGAAGTGTTTTCTATGCCACATCTTCAGCTAGTATTATAAATCTACAAAGTGCACCCTGGTTAAATCCTGTTTTGACCTCAGTGGATTTTGGGCAGCACTAGATCAATCAATTTTTAATTTAACTTGGATGTGCAAATGGACATAACTAAAACCTAACAAAGTGTTGTGTGGAAGATGTGAAATCGAGAATTGGTGGTGGTGTTAATTCATCTTTCTCTTTTCCCCCTGCTTTCCCTCTCCCCCCAGCTTCTCTTTCCAAATTACTTTTTTAAGCTACTTTGCCTCTACTATTTCAGAGTTTGATTCTCCAAGAAGCTAACAGGATAATTGGTAGCAGACAAGGAAGTGATTGAATACTCTCTTCTCCATAACATTTCTTTCCTCCAAATTGACCCAAAGCCATTCAGTCACAAGGCAAAGTTGCCACTGGGTTTTTGTTACAGATATAGTTTTTAGCTCAAGGAGTATATGCTTGTGATTAATTCCCCCATAGTGCTAAGTCACATTTTGTTTAGTTTTGGTTTAGGGTTATATAATCATGGCTTCTTTAAGTGTATTGAATATCAGGGTCAGAAGCAGGATGTTACTAATGAACACAATATGATAAAATGTTTAAGGTATGTTCAAGGCCATTTCTGAGTAGCTGCAAGAGTAGCCTATTCAGTCATGTTTTTCTGGCAAACTACACTTACTTTTCAAACATCTCTTTTTTTCCTGGTAGGTTTTATATAATGAAGGAACTTGAAAAGTCGACTTTGATCATTTTCTAAGAGTATACTATTTTAAAATTGTCTTCTATCAAATTGTTTTTATTTGTTTCTTCCCTTTAACTATATTTAGTCAATACAGTTGGAACAGGCAACTCGATTGCTATGTGATATTGTTATTAAATAAAAAAAATTACTTTGGGTTTTCCTTTTCTTTACAGTATCAGGATACAAGCTCAAATTTTGGGTTCAAAGAATTGGGTGAGCCCAAAAGGCAGGGGAAGTTTCCAGAACTTAACTCACCAGGGAGCTGCATAAAAAGGCAAATATTTTATCCCTTTTCCTCATCCCTTGCTTTTTGGAATGCTCACCCTAGAGCTGGGATAATTAGCAGGAAGAAAAGTGATGTGTACATTTATATTCATTGGAGAGAAGGGGATTACAAGAGAATAAGCAGGCACACAAATGAACAATACACATTGAAAGAAATGCATTAGCACTTGTTGTTTGCCTACTGCACTGATGGCTGGAGCCAGGAGCTGTTTAGGAGACAAGTAAAAGCCTTTAGTGTGAAACTGAGTAGGGCCTTGTCAATTTCAGGCAGCACTATTAACTGGTTAAAACTGGTCACTGTTGAACTTGATAATGTGCAATTATCATATTTTAGGGACCCACTGGGGAAAAAAGTTGCTCAGGATGAGATTGCTTCTTATGGCAATGCTGGGGCGGGAAGAAAAAATGGGTCAGGCACAGGACAACAGGAACTAACTGACTGTAATGCAGACATTTGTATTTTCACTGGTGAATATTCCACATAGGGTTCTTTTGTTAAAAAAAATAAACTCATATTATATTGAGTCATTAATTATGCTGCAGAATCATGTATACATTTTTGCTTTTGGAAATGGCATTAAAATTGATATATCAATTTTGTTAGCTGATGGCAATGTAAATATTCCATTTCACTATTGTAAATGAAAGATAATGATCTCAGCATTATATCCAAGATATTTTTTTAATGGATTACACATGGTGACAAATACAAAAATCTTGATTTTAGCAGATGGGAGATGCATAAAATCTCTTTCAAGCATAAAATACTTTTTGCATATATTAAGTTATAAACTTAATTTATAAATTTATAATTTATAATTTTTGTTTTCAAAGCAGAAAATTGAAAGGAATTACATCCAAACTTGTACATGGTTTGTTGGAGTAGCCAGCAACAACATTGTCATCCATACTTGTTTTTGGTTGCATTAAGAAGCCAAGTTCATTTCCAAGAATATCCTATTCCAGTCTGAGCTCAAAGAATTATGGATGATTAAAGTATCCACTCCTGTTGATGACTTTTTAGATTTACACAATGATCTAATTTTGTATGAATTTATGGATGATGCAATGTCCAACATATTGAAACATGCATTTAAAGCAATGGCATTAACCTTTTAGTTCCTGCTAGATAACTTAAAGCAGTGTTTTCCAGCCTTAGCCATTTCCAGATGTGTGGACTTCCATTCCCAGAATTCTTATCAATGACCATATTGGCTATTGGATTCTGGGAATGAAAGGTTGGGAAATATTGCCTTTTAGGGAGAAAAACAGAAAATGAAATTTTTGAATCTATATGCAAATGAACTGTTAATTTTATGAGTTAATTATTATTTCTTTAAAACCATTTAGAGTTTGTTTTGTTTTCTCGTGGTGTTCATTTGAATTTTAGATATGTGTTAACAAAGGATAGTACTGGCTGAGAATGCGCAACATCTGGAAATGTTCTGGCCAGGGGCAAAATAGAACTTGTACCAAGCAGCAGATGCTATTTAAAGAGTAGATACTTCTCTTTCACTCTTTATGCAGCATTGTGCAAAAGATAGAAAATGTTTCAGTATTATATTACATGTGCACTCAAGCAAATATATAAATTCCAAATATGCCAATCAATCCAGAGAACCTAGAGACCCTAATTAGGAAGAAAAATGACTCTGAGATAGATCTAAAATCCATATAGTATAGTAAAATCCACTGTCCAGCTACTCTCAATAGTAAAGCTAGAAGTGAAGGAAATATGTAGCAATACAATGTGTTCAGTGAAAAGGTCCATTGCATTTTTCTGAATGAATAAAACTTTTCATTAATCTTATTTTTTAGTTAGATTACAATTGAATTCACAAAAGTTTTAATGTTTTGCAAACATGTGAATGGGAAAGGAGAGGAAGTTCCATTGCATGAAAACTCAGTTTCCTTCATTTAGTTTGGCGTTCATTTTTGTTCCATTGGAGCTGGTGGTCACTAAGTCACTGCCACTAATGAAAACTTTCTGTTTAATCTGCACTTTGAAACATTTCAAACTTAAGAATGTATGTGCGGTTTACAGCAGTAAAAATTGAGAAATGAAAAGGCATGTAAACATAACAGTAGCAAAGTAATGAAACAGTAGAATAAGCAATGAAAAAGAACAAAAATGAGAAACACAGCAATGTGAGAGTAAAAGATTGGATTGGATTGGATTTATTGGATTTATATGCCGCCCTTTTCCTGAAGGAATCAGGGTGGCTCACAGACATAAAAACAAATAACAACAATTTAAAAAAGAGTAGACAATAAAAGACAATAAAATTTAGCTATACATAAAAACAATTAAAACAGTCAGCCATAGCCCGCTTGTTGAAATAGCCACGTCTTCAAATCACGGCAGAAGGAGTGGAGGTCAGGGGCTGTCCAGAGCTCTATGGGTAATTCATTCCAAAGGGTCAGTGCGCCCACAGAGAAAGCTGCACTGGGCACTGGGAGGATGCCATTGGCAGAAGGTGGTCCTGCAGATACCCTGGGCTTGAGCCATGTAGGGCTTTAAAGGTTAACACCAGCACCTTGAAGCACACATGGAGGACAACCGGAAGCCAGTGCAGCTCACGCAGGAGCGGTATAACATAGGAGTAACGAGGTGCCCCCATAACAACCCGCGCGGCAGCATTCTGGACCAGTAGGAGCCTCCGAATGCTCTTCAAGGGCAGCCCCATGTAGAGGGCATTGCAGTAGTCCAGTCTAGAGGTAACAAGTGTGTGAGTAACCGTGCATAGGGCATCTTGGTCCAGGAAAGGGTGCAACTGGCGCACCAGGCAAACCTGTGCGAAGGCCCCCCTGGTCATGGCCATTATGATCTTCCAAAGTCAGCTATGAATCCAGGAGGACACCCAAGTTGCAAGCCCTTTCTGAGGGAGCCAGAACCTCCCCCCCCCATCAAAAGGGACGGGACCTCTTGGACATGAGATGCCGGTATCCACAGCCATTCAGTCTTGGAGGGGTTGAGCCTGAGATGGGCAGGTAGGGTAGGGAAGCAGAAAGCGAGGTGGGAGGTGGGGTTTGCTATCAGTTTAGTGTGGTACCTCCTTATTGGGTCTTCAGGCTAACTACCAAAGCCAGGTCTTCAGGCTCTTATGGAAATATAGGAAGGCAGATCTCATCATGAGTAAGATGTTCCCAAGGACAGGTGCTATGGATACTGATAGTCCTGATATAGATAGATATAACCTGCAATGTTAGCTTCTTAGTCTCATCTATGTAACTTAAAGGTATATGTATGTACATATGTATGTGTATTCTTAAATTACCTTTTGGAGGTTGTATCACAATTTCCCTTAGTATTTAGGGGAAACAGTACAAAAGATAGATCAGATTAAATTGTGATCTATAATAGATACTCTAGTCCAGGTGGGTCCAACCTTTTGGTTTGTCTGGGTCACATTGAGTGAAGAGGAATTGTCTATGTTCAAGAAACTTTAGTAAGGATGCAATTTTCAGGACTTATATTCTAACCAAAGAAATTCCTTGCAAGATTCTTGAAGAGTCAGTCAAATTTGTTGAATGGCTAAAAAGCTGATTATGGAATAATATATAATTATTATATTAGTAATATCAGATTCCAGCCACTGATTCCTATTCAACCTGTAGCCTGATGATATAGTGGGACATATATATTTTTTTACTTTGCAATAAATCTTGATTGAATGCTAATTTTGAATAGCATTCAAAATTACTGAACCAATGCAGTTGCCACTATTGGGAAATTATATTAACTTAAAATATATATTGGCCTTGTGCTTGTACATCTATCCATTTTCTTCAGTTTAAATCTTCAATTAACTGTAGTTCTCCATTTTGTCCAAACCAAGAATAACCTCAGACCTGGGTTGTTCTGAATTTGGTTAAGAAGTAAGAAACTAAGAAAGAAGTAAGAAAGGGAGACTCAGAGACAGAATCCATAAAGATTTTAACATAATAGTTAGATTAACTAGTTAGTTAGTTAGTTAGTTAGTTAGTTAGTTAGTTAGTTAGTTAGAACTTTCCATGGAAATTTGTAACTGAATATTTCAGGACACAATTTAGAATTGTCTGCTTGTTTGATGTGACTCATTGTGGCATGTTTGCTTTGAGACTAAACTTTACTTACACATGTCATGACTTTGATGTGATACCCAAATTTGGTTGGTCTGCAAAGATAGCCAGTTTGTTCTGTCTGAAGAGGTAGATCTAAAACACAATTATCACAGTAAGGCAACATTTGGAGTAGTTGAGAGTCTGTCTGAAATGGAAAACAACTGGGACAATAATGGGAGATTCAAGAGAATAATTACTTGGAATGATCTAGACTGAACTATCTTTTGGGGATCCTGCCAATAGAAACTACAGATAGGAATCTCAAAAAATTGCAAACAGTTTGTGTTAGCTTCCTGTTCAAGACTTGCCTGCCAAAGTAACAGATAACTCCAAATAAATTCACCTGGGGCTCATTACTTTCCATGGAGATAGCGGGTGAAATACAGCAGATTCTGACAGGTTCTGGAGAACTGGTAGTGGAAATTTTGAGTAGTTTGGAGAACCAGTAGTGTAAATTTTGGGTAGTTTGGACAACTGGTAAATACCACCTCTGGCTGGCCCCAGAGTGGGATGGGAATGGAGATTTTGCAATATCCTCTCCCCAGAAGTGGGGAGGGAATGGAGATTTTGTAGTATCCTTCCCCTGCCATGCCCACCAAGCCATGCCCACCAAGCCACACC